>SRMA01026960.1:74803-102922 GCA_007224835.1 Danionella cerebrum | reverse complement strand
AATGAGCTGAACTGAATCACAATGAGCTGAGCTGAATCATACTGAGCTGAACCGAATCATTTTGAGCTGAACTGAATCATAATAAGCTGAACTGAATTATAATGAGCTGAACTGAATCATAATGAGTTGAACTGAATCACAATGAGCTGAAGTGAATCACAATGAGTTGAACTGAATCATACTGAGGTGAACCGAATCATTCTGAGCTGAACCGAATCATTCTGAGCTGAACCGAATCATTCTGAGCTGAACTGAATCACAATGAGCTGAACTGAATCATTTTGAGCTGAACCGAATCACAATGAGCTGAACTGAATCATAATGAGCTGAACTGAATCATAATGAGCTGAACTGAATCACAATGAGCTGAACTGAATCATAATGAGCTGAACTGAATCATACTGAGCTGAACTGAATCATAATGAGCTGAACTGAATCATAATGAGCTGAACTGAATCACAATGAGCTGAACTGAATCATAATGAGCTGAACTGAATCATACTGAGCTGAACTGAATCACAATGAGCTGAACTGAATCACAATGAGCTGAGCTGAATCGCAATGAGCTGAACTGAATCGCAATGAGTTGAACTGAATCGCAATGAGCTGAACTGAATCGCAATGAGTTGAACTGAATCACAATGAGTTGAACTGAATCACAATGAGTTGAACTGAATCACAATGAGTTGAACCGAATCATACTGAGCTGAACTGAATCATTCTGAGCTGAACCGAATCATTCTGAGCTGAACTGAATCATTTTGAGCTGAACTGAATCACAATGAGCTGAACTGAAACATAATGAGCTGAACTGAATCATAATGAGCTGAACTGAATCACAATGAGTTGAACTGAATCATACTGAGCTGAACCGAATCATTCTGAGCTGAACCGAATCATTCTGAGCTGAACCGAATCATTCTGAGCTGAACTGAATCACATTGAGCTGAACTGAATCATTTTGAGCTGAACTGAATCCCAATGAGCTGAACTGAATTACAATGAGCTGAACTGAATCACAATTAGTTGAACTGAATCCCAATGAGCTGAACTGAATCACAATGAGCTGAACTGAATCACAATTAGTTGAACTGAATCCCAATGAGCTGAACTGAATCACAATGAGCTGAACTGAATCACAATGACAGAGCTGAATCACAATGAGCTGAACTGAATCACAATGAGCTGAACTGAATCACAATGAGCTGAGCTGAATCACAATGAGCTGAGCTGAATCACAATGAGCTGAACTGAATCACAATTAGTTGAACTGAATCCCAATGAGCTGAACTGAATCACAATGAGCTGAACTGAATCACAATTAGTTGAACTGAATCCCAATGAGCTGAACTGAATCACAATGAGCTGAACTGAATCACAATGACAGAGCTGAATCACAATGAGCTGAACTGAATCACAATGACAGAGCTGAATCACATAGATAGAGCTGAATTCTTTCTGGCTCCTCTCACCACACAGTCACGGTGAAACACACTGAAAGTTCAACCGAAATGAAAATGAACTTAAAATGAAATGTGATTTAACACAGAAAACGTCTCAATCGAAGGAAGAAACCACAGTGAGCACATCATAAAATCACCAGGAGCGCCGGAAGATTTCCCAGAGGCCTGGATCCTACTGGAAGGAAGAAAGCTGAGGACAAGGGAAAGGAAGTGATGCTCAAAAACACCTTTAAAACCCAAAGTGTTGAACAAAGACCAAAGCATCAGTAATTATCTGGCACGGGACTTATTATGGTCATGCGGAGGTCATCATCAATGAGGGTTTTATCATTTGAAAGCTTTGAAAGATTCGTGCAGGATGACCCCGTGGACGAGGGGTTCTCTGCTCTGGAATTGGGTTCCCTGAGCTCCTCCACTGAGCCTCGCTGGTGAAGGTAAAATGCTTTTACGAGAGCAGATAAAAGCACCCCCAGCCCCATAAGGTCCTCCATCTGAGCCGTGAACATGAGCAGGCACGCAGCAAGATCAACAAGCATCTCAGAACGATACTGTGAAAATCTGGAGCCAACAAGCGTCTGTGCCGGATCTCACTGTGATCACACCGCTCTCAGGCTTTGTCTCCAACTTTAATATTGTAGAAGATGCAGCTTTGTTTTATAGCGGTGCCACTTTTAACGAATGGCTTGTTTTCCACAAAACACTGACTGGACGAATGAACACCATTCTTCCCTGAAACGACAGTGTTCCCCGTCGCTTTTTCTACCTTCTCCTCTCTGCTCCAGTCGTCTCAACTGAGTGAAGCTATTGTAATGACCAGACCCAGCTCTCTCTCTCTCTCTCTCTATCACACAAAAATGCTACTTAGAACCAACCGTCAAGTGTCGGAAATAACTCATGGCATGATATAAACGTGATGCACATTAAAAACAACTAAGAACTACTTTAGAAGCCGTTTCTTTACGCTAACGAAGGGCTTTAACAATATCTCAAAAACCACAAAATGAGGAAAGAGCCTCGCTGACCACGGGGACAGAACCTCTGGGAATGATCCTGTTGCTCGACGTTACACTGCATTTATCCTGTTCATTTACGGGAGAGTTCTGCTTTCCTCCACAGGGACGCGGTGTGGACGGCGCACTCGAGCATCACACAGAATCTAGAGGATTCACGACTGCGAGGTAGCTTCTGAAGCAGCCTGTGCTAGCTCCCCACTGAGCTATGCGACACACAGTAGATCACAGCGTACCTCACATTGTCATGTCTCTGGATGTAGATCTTGTGGAAGATCCTCTCCGGTGGCTTCAGGAAATCCTCCTTCATCTCCATAGCAACATTCCTGGGCAACAGACTCATCAGCAGACGCTCCTGCACAAATCCCCAACATCCACATGTTCATCCTCATGATTGCTCGCGGTCCCCCTCTGTTTGGGACTGTTCCCTTTACTCCTTTAACTTTAGCCAACTCCTCAAGGCCCAAAATCACTAAAGATGTCATCACCTAAGTTACTAAATTGATATTCCCACGAATGTCAATGAACAAAAAATATTACATAAACACATTTCACATCATAGTAAAAAACAAACAAAAAAAAAACAGATACGATTATTAAACAGTCTGATGGCCTGGAACGTGCCCAGGGTGTACCCCGCCTTTAACCCATTGTGCATCAGCAGGACCTCGTGACCCTGACAGATAGAGATGGTAAAGCACATGAAAATATAAATATATTTAAATTAAAAGCATGAAAAGTGACTACATCAAACATTTCCACATTTTTTGTTTTCCTTTGTTTATTTTCAATCCTGTTCTCTACCTCCCGAGAGAACAGAGCCCCTGATGAATCTGTGAGATTTTCTCATGCCGGGAATCTGCCTCCCTTAGAAGTCAAGACTTGTGTGGCACGCCTCCCTGCTCCCATTAGATGATCCAGACAGAACAAACTGTGCTGCGTGCTTGATACCTGTTTCTCGTTCTCGTCCTCCATGCGCAGCCGCTCCTCGATGCACTCTCTGGCCTGGAGGAACGATTTCCTCTGCGCTCGCTCCGTCAGGATCCGTACAAACACACCCGACAGATTCACACCAGTCAGCAGGAGAGTGTTTGCCATGAGCTGAGGGAGAAAAGAGGAGCTTATTTCACGATTGATCGAGGAGCATCTGGGTTTTTGTTGACAGATTTGTTTCCTCCGCTTGAATCAGGCACCTAAAGCACTTCTGGGCGCCTCCTGTTTTGAGAACCAGCCTGCTCCTGCTCCTCTGAAGCACTGACCTGCAGCCCAAGGAGTCAGGTCTGGCTGAAGGTTGGCAGGGGAGGTGTTGGTGGACTGGCTGGCACTTTTACAGCCATTCATATTTCACAGTGACGGGTGCCACAAAGTTAATTCAAGCCCTTCTACACTCCACATATCGACGAGCGGGAGAAAGTTATTTTCAAAGAGGACGTTTTGACAGAAGTTAATTTAAAAACTATTAGTGTATGTCTTGTCCTGACACATCTGATGTAAACTGACTCGTGGGAACCACAACTAATAAATAATCACATACATTCAATGCTCCAATCCAGAGGAGAAAACACCACACCAGGTGTTTTACTCCCCTGGAGAAAGCAAAACTGTCCAACTCAGCAAAGCATATACTCTTCCCATGTGATGGCTTTTGAGCGGGACAGGACAAGGTAAAAAAATAAATAAATAAATACTAGTGTAAGGTTTTACCAATGAAATAAAACGTTTTGATTTCTCAACGGTTGTGTGGAGCACTGCTCGTAAAAGCTCAAATATATATAAAGCAGCATAAACCAAAATAAATATATTCATTCATTTTCCAACCCGTTTATAGCCACTGCGCCACCTAAATATATTTCATTAAATAATTTAATCTTTCTTCTAAACCTGCAGGATCCATTGACCCTCTGCTGTCTCTAGCTTCCTCAGAGGAGTTTCATGTTCTCCAGGGGATTGGTTTGGAGAATAAAAAGAGTTCAAAAGACTTTTTTGAGTAACGATTACTTTAAGAAGTGTGATCGTCTGTGTGGCACCTTCTTCAGAGTACAACGGAGTGTTTCCTCTCACTCTCCAAAAACACGAAGGTCATGTGACCTGATTCTACACATATAGGACTGAGAGTCAGTCCAGAGTTTACCCCCTGCATGGGATTTTGGGAAGAAGGCTGGAATCCCTGGGCCCTACGGGATAAATGATGTCATTATGAAGCATTTCAAGTAAACACGTGCCAGTAATCTGCTCTGTAAGTGTTTTTTTACTCAACGTTTTCTCCAAAACAAGAGTCTCGACAGCCCGTGCCTATGTATGTTGATGGAAGAAAGACGTGTACAGGAAAAAGAGGAGCAGGAGTCCAGGAGAACATGGCCTTTATTTATATTTTAAACTTTTGTTGTCACATTGTGGAATACTGTTGGGCGCACTAAAAAAAAAGCCAGATGAGACCGTTTTTAAAAGTTGTGCTCTGCTTGAATAGAAAGCAGCATCCTCTCTCTACAGGACCTTACTGGCAAGCGTTTACTTGCGGAAACTCCAGAGCGAATACAGCCAGGGCTCACTCACCGCTCTCCAAAGCCGCTGCGTCCTTGCGGAGAGCGCGGCGGCCGACGCGAGGGTGTGCGCACCCGACAGCAGGAGCCCGAAGAGCAGCGCCAGCAGCGTGCGAACCGGGAGCAGCGCGTGCGCGGTGAAGCAGAGGAGAAGCAGCGGCCACACCGAGCCCGCTAGCGGAGCCAGAGCCACCGGAGCAGCCACTGTAGACTGCGCCAGCGGGAGCGGGACGCAGAGCGCCGCCAGCGTCAGCGCGAACAGCAAGCTCAGGTGCGCGATCTGGCGCAGCTGCGTCACCGTCAGGTGCGTCACGTTCCCCAAGACAAAGAGCGAAGAGAACAACACAGCGTGCACCGGGAACGCGGCTTTGGCGACGGAGGCCCCGGGCGCCGAAAGCAGCAGCTCGCGGACGCCGAGTCCGGCGGAGAGCGCGCACAACACCGAGAGTGCCCGCAGCGCGCTGCTCTGCTCACGCGGCAGCCGGTAGCGGTGGAACAGCGCCTCCAGCTCCGCGCTATCGAACTCGTCCTCGCACGGGATCATTGCCCCACGCGGGACACGGCTCCTTCGGCGCCGGGTCTGCACTCTCTGGAGCGGCGGCTGCGCCATGGCGCGCTCGGGCGCTGGAAGCGCATCTCCGAGCACGGGGAGAACCGATCGGATCCCGGTCCGGCTGGTTCGCGGGCAAACAATCGTGCGCTCGGTCTCGGTTTGAGCTCGTGCGGCTCAGAGCGGATCACGCGTGCGCAGTGCGAGGCGCCGATGAGCTCCTTCAGACCCGGCGGGTGTTTGCGTAACACCTTTAGAAGAAATCGGTGGTCAGTGGCTTCCTTGGAAAAGATAAACGCATCGCAGGTTCAACTGGAGCCTCAGACGGGGTTCGAAGAAGTGGAGGAACCGTTAGAACCAGACTCTGAACCACGGAGGAGGGGAAGAAGAAGAGAGAACTCTCTCTCTCTCTCTCTTAGGAGAGCAGGGAATTAGATTCACTAACTCAACAAAGATATCTTCATCGAGAGAGAGGCGTCTCAATCAGGCACAGAGACAGACGGGGAGGAGGAGGAGGTGCTGAGGAGGCAGTCGCAGCCTGAGAGGGAGCTAGCGCGTAATCTGTAGCAGCAACAGACGGCAGGATTGATGGATGCAGCTATTAATAGTAGCAGCAGCAGCACCTGGATAATCTCAGAGGCAGAGCTGAGCCTGGCAGACAGACAGACAGAGAGACAGACAGGTCCAGAGCACACTTACTTCTAAATGAATTGTAAAGTTCTTTTAATGCTGTGTTTTGTATGAATGCAGATTCCCGGGCACGACAAACTGAAGAAAAGGATTGAAACACATCCCAGTCCAGTGTGCTTCTGGGACGAGCCGGAGAAGAGGAACACGCCAATCTAGCACTTCAGGATTCTGAAGAAGCCACAGACCCTTTTCTTCTAAATGTCTCACTCAATATCCCAAAATGACAAAACCATTATTTCTTCAGAACCTACAATACGATGTGGAGTCATCAGGATGGAGGCGGTGTCAGAAACCATGTCTGTGGATGATGGGACTCCAGGAGGTGGTGTAGGGTGAGAAGATCTTGGACACCTCGACCTGCAGCCGACTCGGAAGGATCTGGCGGTGAGATGGGACTCAAACCAGAACAAGGGTGGACAGCAGGATCTGATGTTTGAGGATGTCAGAGAGGTCCAGCAGGATGAGAACACACGATCCAGAAGCTTAGCATCCATTTCGCTCTTTAACATCAGATCCCCCCCAAAGATGTTCAAGCGCGAGTGCTGGTTTTCCTTAAGCAGATTCTTGGACACTCTGTGTAGAAATCTTATAGAAATGTATTTTTTTATATCTTATAAATGAAAGATGTCACACAACAAGTGAAAACTTTCAAGATCAAGCCGGCTATGTGTTGTTAAAAAAGAAAGAAAGAATTTGTTCTGTTTTTCCACCCTTTGTTTTCCTTGAGATTGAATCACAGCAGGACCGGCATCACACAGATCAAGAGACACGCTGA
Organism: Danionella cerebrum; assembly: GCA_007224835.1. Lineage (NCBI taxonomy): Eukaryota > Metazoa > Chordata > Actinopteri > Cypriniformes > Danionidae > Danionella > Danionella cerebrum. Next base: position 95,894 of record SRMA01026960.1, on the reverse strand, counting down.
AGAAAAATCCTTTTATTGACCAAAGAGAAACACATGCAGGAGTGAGCTGAAGCAACCGCGTTGAGTCTGGGTAGAGCACTCATTAACACTCTGAAACTGAGCTGTCACACGACATTATCTCCATATTTATCAAGAGCTTGCTTTTACCAGTGCTAGTGATCAACAGTCCATCCACCGAACGCTCTTACTGTAAACAGTGAGCTTCCATAAACAACCGAGTCTGATCATAACCGAGAATCAGCAGATGTGTGAACAACTCTTCTGAACAAACGAGCTTCATCTTTGTTCAGCTTGTTGTTATCAAAGAGAACAGACCATTCCATCACAAAAAAACTAACCGTTTCAATCAGATGTTTAAAAAACAGTGTTGAACAAAATGGATTCAGATGAACCTGGTTTGAATCAGAGTGAATCATATGAATCACAATTGATGTTTACAAAAACAGTGATGAACAAAAAAGGATTCAGATGATTTTGTTTTGAATCAGAGTGGATCATATGAATCACATTGCTGTTTAAAAAAAACCACTGATGAACAAAAATGATTCAGATGAACCTGGTATGAATCAGAGTGAATCATATGAATCACATTGATGTTACAAAAACACTGATGAACAAAAAGGATTCAGATGAACCTGGTATGAATCAGAGTGAATCATATGAATCACATTGATGTTTAAAAAACACTGACGAACAAAAAGGATTCAGATGAACCTGGAATGAATCAGAGTGAATCATATGAATCACATTGCTGTTACAAAAACACTGATGAACAAAAAGGATTCAGATGAACCTGGTATGAATCAGAGTGAATCATATGAATCACATTGCTGTTTAAAAAAAAACACTGATGAACAAAAAGGAAAAAAAGGATTCAGATGAACCTGGTTTGAATCAGAGTGAAACATATGAATCACATTGATGTTTAAAAAAAAAAACAGTGATGAACAAAAAGGATTCAGATGAACTTGGTTTGAATCAGAGTGAATCAAATGAATCACATTGATGTTTAAAAAAAACAGTGATGAATAAAAAGGATTCAGATGAACTTGGTTTGAATCAGAGTGAATCATATGAATCACAATAATCAGACTCACAGTTTAAACTCTGAAGAATAGTTTGAATGGAATGAATCGAATGAATCAGACTTGGTCAGTTGAAACTGTGGCAGACTAAAGTGATTCAATCAATCAGATACGCTCAGTTAAGTCTCAGGTTCAGATTCAGATTCAAGGATTGGAGCCAGCGCTTCTGGAAGAGTCAGAGCACAGCGCCCTGGGAAATGAAACCTGAAAAACACAGGGTCAAAGTGAGCACAGGTTTGTGCTCTATAAACAGTGTACTGGGTGATGCTTAGCGACCTGTAGCGTGGCGTGTTGACGGTCGAGCGAGTGTTGAACTCTGCCACCGGGACCCCGCGATATGCCACTTGTGGACCAAACATGGCTGCTGGATACACAACTGCTGCGGTGCCCACCTGGAACAAAGAGAGTGGTCTGCGTAACCTACGGACTGAGACCCACGAGACCCCTTCAGCGTGATCGTTATGAGCGACGCACCACCAGGCACAGGTCACAGGCGTCCAGCTCTTTCTCCACCCGGGTCAGTATCTGAGAGTCCAGAGTTTCCCCAAACCAGATGACGTGGGGACGCAGCAGCCCGTCACAGCTCTTCTGAGAACACCTGGCACACAGCGAGAGTCAGCACAAGCTCTGCAGGGTACGCGTGTGGGCGTCGCCAGTAGGAGTACCTGGGGAGGTCTCTGACAGGAATGAGCGCATCACGAGCGTCAGGGTCAGGAGATCTAGAGGAAACGAGAGGAAGCACATGGTAAACGTTCTCCACCACACGGGCCGAGGCTGGAGCTGGTGCTGCAGGTCGTCTCGTGAATGGGCAGGGGTTTCTACCCTCCTCGAGATACACAAACACAAATAAATAGTTTGAACGACGGTTATTTAACAATTTAGAAATCAATTTAAAATATTGTCATTCATTTCTTTCATGTCATTCAGAGCAGCTGACTGTGCTGGTGCCCTCACCCTTTCCCCTCCAGCGACGGGCACACTGGGCTCCGGTGGTTAGTCTCCACGTGCCCACAGCTCAGACAGCGGGTCTGGAACAGGTTCCCTGCGCACACACACACACACACACACACACACACACACACACAGGTCATCGAGCTCCAGGCCGGTCGTTTGTGAGTCCGGCAAGCTCTGGGGCATGCGTCTATAACAGAAACATCTTTATTATTTGAGAAAACGGGAGATTTGCTAGTTTCAAACTTTGCTAAATGTTGGGATGGTATAAAAGTCATGGTACATTTGGTTTCTATATAAATAATTATAGTTTGAAACAGTCTTCTGTAGCATTTTAAAGTCTTTACCACCTTTATTTGTCATGTAATTCATTAATAGTCAGAAAGCAATATTTACAGCGCTCCACAAATAGAGCACGGCGCTGCTCTGGAAACTACATCCTGCACGCGTTCCATAAATCACATAAACTTTATTTCGCTTCTCTAATGTCACCGTGCTTGTCTCCTCTATGATATATTTAATAGTCGTTTATTATCCAGTGATGTAAAAAGGACAGAACATATCTATTATATCCGTGGCTCATTAACAGTTATTGAGTGGAAAAGGTAATGCGTTGTGCTGTAATGAAAAGGTTTTGCAACTCGATGTAAAACAGGGTTTTGTGCAAACAAACGCTTTAAAGTGAACTCTAATTACTTCCCTCATCACCTTTCACGGTTTTGTTAATAAGACCTTGAGTTGAATGATTATGAACTGTGTTCGTGCGGAACAAGTGTGTCTCACACGGCCGGCGGAGTGAAGCCAAACCGCAGGGAGCGCCCCGATGTGGCTGGCTGCAGAATGATTGCCACACAATACAAGTCTATGGGGAAAAGCTGAACTTTAAAACTTATTTCAGTGAACACACTTTAGTAGTTTTTATTTATTGTCGTGTGGTTCACGGTGGTTCAAGTTTGCCCTAAAAACACAGGCGGGGCCATGTGATTGACAGCTACTCACAGAACAGAGCTGACTGACTGCAGCCAGCACGTCGTGAGAAAGATGAAATTCAGAGAGTCGCTCTCAAAGTCAAAAATTACGAAATAAGTCGTTTATAACAGCTGCGTGTGAGACTCGAGGCGGAGCTCTGAAACCACGACGGTCCCATTCTAAACAGGAAGTTGCGTGTGCGCATGTGCAACCGTCAATGGAAGCCTCCTCTCCAGCTCTGAAATGTCTTCATATGAGCCAAAGGCAGTAGACGGAGTCATGGCGGCTTAACCAGAAAGAGTTGTCATCGGGCAGATCGCACCAGTGTAACATTTACAGCTCTGCATCGAGGTTACGGTGGGATCACAGCCTAAGGGAGGAATCCTTATTAACACTAGGTGGCAGACTTCTGCTCTGTGAACAGCTTCACTTGTGCTTTGATTTTTTGTGAGGTGCCGACATGAGCAACAACAGTTCACAGGAAACGCTCTGCTAGCAATCACAGATTATCTGCTCTCTCATGTCGATGAGCAGCTGCGCTGTACAGAACATCCTAGTCCTCCCATCAGGGCAGCTACTGATGGAGACATATCTCTTCTGAGAAACCGCAGCACCGGAACCAGTACTGTCGTCCGCAGAGCCTCTAGAGGGCATTAGCAGGTTTCAGATTGAGTGTGTGTTCTAACCGTGAACCTCCAGCAGCGACCTGGACCCAGCCCGTGTGTGGAGCTCGTCAATGTTCTGGGTGATCACGGTGACACTTCGGCCTTGTGTTCGCAGCCGAGCCTCCGCCCTAGCAATCGCAAGGTGAGCGTCGCTAGGGAGAGCGTCCAGGGCCAGCGTCCGGCGGTAGTGGTAGAACTCCCACACACGACTTGTGTGACGAGAGAAGCACTGCGGCGTCGCCAGGTCCTGGGAGGAAGACATCAACTGTTTGGTGCTTATCAGCAAACAGCTAAAAGCTAACAGCAGGAGAACTAGAATAAAATAATACTAATAATAATCTATACCAGTGGTTCCCAACCTTTTTCCTCAAGGGACCCCTTTTTTCCTATCGATATTTTTGGCGACCCCCTACCCTATTTTTTCCCCAGAAAAAAAAAAACTACATTAGATTTCATATTACAATTTAGATTTATTAATTGCAAATGTGAAGGTAAATGCTCATAATTTGAACAGTGAGCTTAAAGAAATAATACAATGTAATGTATTTGAACACATTTTCAGTGAACATTATAGATCGAGGTTGCATTTTTTAATGAGATATCTGGGCCTGCATTTCTTGTGCCAGTGACTGTATATCAGGTTTGATTTTGGTAACAGCCAAATGAAAGTCACTGTGGACGTCGAGCCTGTTGCGTGCTTTTGTTTTGATTGTAACCAGTGAACTGAAAGCAGTTTCTGACAAGTAAGTTGTCGCAAATGGCAAGATGAAATTGGTGATCGCGTGACGCGCCAGTCCAGGAGCGATGTCTTGTCCTTTCACAAGCCAAAACTGCATGTATCCATGCTCGTCGAAGAATCTTTTCAAGAGGGAGCTGGAGTGGATGTCCACGAGTTCATCCTCTGCGTGAAGATGTTCCACATCTCCCTCTTTAGCGAGAAAGGGATCCATTACCCATGCGTCTTTAGCGATGTGTTCCGTTACATCGGAAAAGCAGGATGTCATCTCCGTCTGAAGTTGTGTCATGTGGTGAACAAACAAAGCTATGAGCTCTCGAGATAACTTCCCCCCTGATTGCTTTTCTAAAGTGGGTAATGTTTGCAGCTCTCCTTTTGTAAGTTTATTTTTCCTGTACTCCACTTTACGCACGAACGCGTCCACGGTCTCTTTACATTGCATTACATTAGTCTCTGCGCCCTGCATCTGCTTGTTTGTCTCATTATAAAGTCCAAAAATCTCCGCTAAGTATGATGCTTTAATGAGAAACTCTTGTGTGAACTCCTCCAGGAGTTTCTTGTTATGAACAGCGAGGAACTCTTTTATCGGATCATGAAGCTCAATAAAGCGCTCCAAAACCTTTCCGCGCGAGAGCCAGCGCACTTCAGTATGGAGCAGGAGCGTTTGGTGCGCCTCATCCTCACATAGTTGGGCAAATAGTCTTTTGTTGAGTGGACGCGCTTTTATGAAGTTGACTATTTTGACCACAGTTTTTAAGGTTTCGTTCAGTTTCTCACTGAGGTGTTTGCTGGCGAGTGCTTGTCGATGTATCATGCAGTGAAATATCAGACAGTGGGGCGCTTTCTCTTTCAAGCGGCTGTTAAAACCTTTATTTTTGCCCATCATAGACGCTGCTCCATCTGTACAACAGGCCACTAAACTGTCGTATGAAAGACTGTGTTTAGAAAAGAAGACATCCACAACACCAAATATATCTTCCCCGCTCGTGTTAGTTTGGAGATTGACAGACATTAGAATGTCCTGTTTTAGCGCAGCATCCTCAATGTATTGCACGTACACTATTAGAACAGCCTCATCCACAACGGTAGTAGTTTCGTCCAATTGTATTACAAATGAGCCTCTTTTGAGCGTTTCTATTAGCGTAGTTTCAACATTCGTGGCCATTCTATCAATCCTGTCTTTTACTGTGTTGTTTGACAGCGGTACTGTCTTTAACTTATTGGCCACCTGAGGTCCACACATGATTTCTGCAATTTTAATACAAGCTGGTTTGATGAGGGTTTCTGCGATGCTATGAGGTTTTTTGGTCTGCGCTATGAGGAGCGCGCACTCGAACGAAACAATATTGGCTTGCTTCTGGTCACTTCCAGCCCTGGCAAAGCTTTCCCTTATATTCTGGGGTCTGTGCGACAAGGTCAGATCTTTTTTGTGAAGGAAATACTCCCTGGGGTTTCCCACTGTCTCTGGGTGTTTGGTGTCTTTATGTCGCTTTAGCTTGCTGGGCTTCATGCTTTCATTCGCCAATTTCTCGCCGCAAAATATGCACTCAATCTTGATTTTATCCAAAGCTTCCACAAATCCAAACATCATGAAACTGTCATGATATGCTCTTCTTCTCTTTTTGAAACTGCACAGTGCAGTTTTAGTCAGTTTTGTTGTTGTGCTAGCTCTGGCAGCTTTGTCCGCGCTGTTAATTGTAAATAAAGTTACACAGTTTACATTCCCACTGCCCTTTGCGGCATTTGACCCACATATATTTTTTTAATAGTTTGCGAATATTTACCATTAAAACATTGTTTCTCACAGTACCCAATGTAAAGACAAATACAATACAGAAAAAAATGTACATACTAATTTTATTAATTTTTGGCCTCTTTGTTGGAAAGTCTTCGCGACCCACCCCAGGGTTAGGAAAGACGGATCTATACAGTGCTTTCCAGACGTTATTCATTCATTTACAGTACCACCACCAAACACACCCCGCCACTGTCACACATCCGCACAGGGCAAAACGTCTGTCGTAAACTAGTACAAAAGCTAGTCATCAACTAGTACCAAAAACAGTCACGAATCTCAAGCCACATCTTCTGAGCCTTCCTCTCGTTCTACAGCACTTCCTCAAAACTAAATACACCTGCTCAGCTGAAATGGTGCCCCTCTTTGGGCTGTTTGCTAAAGGCCTTTACACAACAATGGATCTGTTGCACTGCAGCGGCTGCAGCGTTAATTCTCTTGTGGGTGCACAGACCCTCTCCTGAACACTAGATGGCGCTCCCGTGAACTGCTCTTTGTGCTCATAAACTAAAGTGACGAAATGTTCATTCTCTTCTCTTCTGCCCCTCTGATGTACAGCTCATTTTGTTCTCGAGCACCACGTACCGCTGCCTCTCTCACCTGAAGACATGTGACCAAATGTGAAAGGTCACATTAGCGCTCATGTATTTAAAATTAAAGATCCCTGTTTGCAGCAGAAGTGTAGGTGTGTAAGGGTGTGCAGCTACACGCACACTCATACCCACAGACGCACGCACAGGTTATCCCTTCCACTCGGACCCTGGGTGCAGAGCATATCAAATACAATTCCCCCACACAAAATACGTGTGAGCAGAGCCTGTGTTTTATTTCTGGCTAAAGGAATGACCTTCCCGTTTCGACAGGCTTGCAGGCTCAAAAGTACCAGCAATGAATAATAGTGTGCGTGCGTGTGTGTGTGTGTGAGACCTGTGTTCTCCATGTCCTCCAGCGCCCCTCAGCTCCCCTGATGCTGGGAATGCCGCTCTCAACGCTCACTCCTGCTCCGGTGATGACAGCAATGTGACGCGCCTTCATGAACACCTCACGAAACTCTGCCATGTCTGCCACACACACACACACACACACACACACACACACACAACACGCTCTCAGTGGAACGTGTGAGCAGAAGAAAACACCTGAGAAGATATGAAGGGTGTACCTTTGTTGTTGGTGTGAGCAGCGTGAGGATGACAAACAAACAAACTAATGTCTCAGTGACACAACGCCACAGGAAGTTAGCGTTGATCTCAACTGATATCAACTTCACGTTTTGTGATGAAAGTAAATAAAGCGTCTACTTCGAGATTAAGAGTCTGAGAGAGAAAGTTTCTAGAGTCAGCGATGGTTTGGGTTGCCATGTCATCTGCTTGTGTTGGTCCACTGTGTTTCTGAGCGCCAAGGTCACCCATCAGGAAGTTTAAGAGCATTTCATTTTCCTGCTCCTGACCAATGTTATGGAGATGCTGATTTCATTGTCCAGCAGAACCCCTGAGAAAATCCCCCGTGTTTTGAAGAGAAAGATGCGATACACCAGATCCAATAATGCAGAGGAGCGACCCGAGCAGTGCCACACACGGACCGACTCCATGCCATTGCTGCAGCTAAGAATCTTTTAGATTTAGAATCGTTTTAGTATTTCCAAAAACCCTTGCTTTGTTTTGGCCTTTAATAATATTCTAATTTTCTAGCATACTGACGTTTGGAGTTTTCGAAAGTTGTCTGATACAATCCTCAAAACTAAAATAATTAAACACTTGAAATATCTCTGTCTGTGTGGAAAGAAAGTGGACAATAAACACGATGGAATTGCAGAAAAAAAATCAACTTTACCTCGATATTTTAAACGCATGACGTGAGTGCATTCCTGAACTCATAACAATCAATTCAGGCTGACGACGTTTCGAAATCATCGTATGAGAGCCACGGGTTCAGTTTGAAGCAGACCGTGTGTCTCACCTGAGCTCGAGCGAATGAGCTGATTGACAGCTGTCCATCTTCTGCTGGAAGCCACTGCACTCCACATCTGTGTCAGATGACCTGCACAGAGAGCACCGCGGTTACCGTCTCATCTGGTTTACAGTACACATATATATACATCCAGTGATGCGCCAACATTTCTGAATTTGAGCGATGGGGAAAGCAAGAGATGCGGAAGGATCTCCGGGAAAAGGAAGTTGAACTGTACAAAACAGGAGAGGGATATAAAACAACAGGGAATCAGCAGTGTTCAAACTCTGATGGAGAAGTGGAAAGGGGGGGGATTCTGGTTAAAACACATTTCTGCTACAACTGCCAGAAACGATGGAAGATGAATGCAGCATGTTCTCAAAAGCTCTAGGTCTGGGCGATTAATTGAAACGTAATCGACATTCAGAACCTCTAATCCAGGGGTGTCAAAACTCATTTTCACCGAGGGCCACATTAGCATGATGGCTGTCCTCAAAGGGCCAGATGTAACTTATAAATATAATAAATAAATTATTTATAACTTATTCAAGTGACAATTCAGTCGCATAGAAACAATTGTATGCTTGTTGTTCTAGTATAAATCCTTTTGATTTTTGTCAGCTTATGAAAACCCACATAACTCCATTAATGAAGGATCAAACTGTCCAAGTGAATAAAGAAAAATAGCATTTTTGTCATTTGTTTAGCGAAAAAAAAAAACCCTCACAGACTGAAGACGATGCATAACGATCATCATCATCTTTTATCATCAGGCTCCAGAAACAGATCACAGATAAACTATTAGCTCCGCCCATTTCACATCTTGAACTTTATTTTAGCGTGAGAAATCGGAGTTGTGGCGTGAGAGATCTCTCAAATGTGTGAGTCTTACGTTCAATGTGTGAGAGTTGGCAGCTCTGCATTGTCACTCGTGAGTATGGATGTGGAAACACCGTTGCGGCTACCTTAGGCATTGTGGGAAATATAGTTTTTTTCTTTTTTTAAATATTGAAAACTTTTAAGCTCTCGCGGGCCACATCTGACCCGGCGGCCTTGAGTTTGATACATGTGCTCTAATCGATCAAATTTTATCACATCAATTGTCCTTGCTCCATTTTCATAAAATGGCTTTAAAATCAGGTAATGCTCCCTTCATTCAAACATCTCTCACTTGTAATGTCAATATATTTACAGCACAAGCCTTTAGAATGAATTACAAGAGGTAAAATAAATAAATAATCAATTAAATGCTCAATCAGAGATTGTGATTTTTGGTGTTTCTGTTGTCATTATGATTTAAAAAGTGTAAACACCGTTGTTAAACAATTAAAGCTTTGCTGTGGCTCAGTTGGTAGAGCATTGCGCTAACAACGCAAAGGTTGTGTGTTTAAATCCCAGGGAAAGCAAGAACTGACAGAAAAAAATATGTTCATTCAAATGTAAGTCGCTTTGGATAAAAGCGTCTGCCAAATGCGTAAATGTAAATGTAAAGGCTTCACCCAAACACTGACTATGAGTGGAAAACATACTTTTGTGTCATTTCTCAAAAATAGCATAGAAATCAACATTTTGGCCAGGGTGTGTAAACTTGCATACGGGCTAATCAGCTTCTACAATATGAAAACCGTTCTAGAATACTGTAAATATCTAAACATTATGAAACACAATCATTCATTTTTATTAAAAGAGTAATTAAGCTGTAGATGCTCAAGTCGAGGTGGGACAGATTCAATCCCAAAATAAATATATATTACATTTAATTTGCTTAAATGCACATGAAACTGATATCAAACAAGTGGTTTCTCATATGGAGCGCATTGTTTTTCTGAAGTCTGGTGAATCTCTCTCTGTGATTGACAAGTTAGTAATGTGGTCAGTGTCACACCGGTCAGCTACAGAGACCACGACTGTCAACTGAAATGCTTCTTTCCTTTCGCTTTAACACACAGACTGCTAATTATGAATTAAACAAATCCAAGACACGCTTTTAATAATGTTACTCTGTATTTTATGGTTATAGTTTAAATGAAAAATATTAAAGTGGCCCAGCGATGTGCGCTGGAGACCCCCGTGACCCCAAAATGGAATAAGCAGGTTGGAAAATTAATGAACATTAGAGTGGGCCGATTCTTTTTTTTTTTAAATGATCTGGCTCTGAGTTGATCAAAACCCGCAATTTAACGTTTAAAAGTGGCATTACGCTGCATATCTAATTAAAGAATCATTTCAGTTTGTTGTTGGGGATTAATAAAATCATAACATGGAATTTTTAAATCCTGTAATAGGGCACTTTAAAATGGTTGTTTTTCCAGAGGTCAGATTTTGTACGGTCCCTGAATGTCCAATTAAATGGCAAAAACAGGTCGAATTAAACATTTCGTCTGGCTGGTAAATACTTTTAACATAAATGGACAGTGGTGGACAGTGTGCCGGACATATAGACGTGGTTGTGCAGGGGTTACCCTCCTTTTCCCTTTACCCACTTATTTTCCTGTCTAAATAAAGCCCGCCCATTCTAATTAAAAGTAAAATTAATCTTAAAAAAAAAATAAACAATCTTTCACTCGGGTTCTGGAAGTGAACAGGTTTTGTCACTCAGCTAAAATCAGCACTTCTCTCTAATTGGGTAATGAGAGAATTAAGCGAACAGAGCTCAGAGAGGAAAATACTGTTCCACACGAGCCTTTATAACCGGACTCGTTTTAGCATCACACATAGAAAGCAAAACTTGTTTTAAAACGGCAACTCTCCATTTGTTTGAGTGATAAAGTAATGTGAAGTTGGTTCAATGTACATGTGACGTTTATTTGTAACTCAAGTGACGGGTGAAAATACAAATTTGAGTCCTGAGAAATTGTTGATAGCTTTATTGGTCCATGAGCTGTCATCTGTCAAAATATCCACCACTTTTCTCAGTCCATGAGCCCTTTAGTATTATCACCCGTCACAATACAACTCATCTAAACCGGCATGAATGTGGCATAGTATGGGCAAAAACACAATGTGAAACTATTTACTCATAAATTTAGCAGAGTTTTTCGAACTGTACTTATTTATCTTAATAGGTAAATATATTTAGTTATTTATACAGTGTAACAAACCCTCGACATAACACAGGTAATTCAAATGGTAAATAGGCGTTCAGAATTAGTCAGTCTTGTGTTGTTTTACAGTAAGGTGAGTTAATCGACTTCAATACAAATCTTACGAAATACCTTCGCATTAACCAAGTCATCGAGTCAACTTATAACCAAAACTCTTCTTTGATAGCAAGCTGGGTTCACTCATTTAGTCTTAGACATCGCTCCCGTCTATTAATCGCTTCTTACGTGTGCGATAAATAATTTCTTACCTTAAACAAGATGTGAAAAGTTTCTTTTAACGAGACCTGCTCCTGCCGTAAACATGAACGTAAACATGTCGTAAACTGGTATCATAAAGCGTGTCGGTTTCTATGGTGAGTCTGTCACGTGATGTTGTCGGTCCGCTGTGCGCACAGCAGCACAGTGTGTATATAATATAAACTTTAGGTGCGTTCGAGCTCATGAAGCGCTGTGCAGACCGATCGGCGAGATTAGCCGAAAGCAGTCGGGGAGGAGCTGAAAATGGAGAAGTAAAGTCGGACACGTTGGGAATCTCGTTGCTTCCTGAAACATGGCAGGTCACGTGGCGTTTGCCCACTTTGTCGCAGATGAACTGGAAGTTACAGAAATACCTTTTCTGTCGGAAGAAATGCAGCAGAATGAACATATATGTGCGTGTGTAAATCATTTAATTTTAAAATAACTGAACAAATACTGTTTTACAAAATCAAGCTAATACTGAATCAAATCATGTTTTGTTTAGTGATGTCATGATAGGCTTCTGGTAAGTGGTAACAATAAATAGTTAGCTGTAATTGCTGTTGAAGAGTAAGCTACTTGTTTTGTGTTTATAGCACAAATACAAATAAGTTTTTATATTGCATGTTCAACAGTCGTGTAAACCTTAATTGTTGGAATCTATCCCAGTTCTACAAAAAAAACACTGAATGACAATACTTTTGAATTACAATAAATGTTTATATAATAAGTACAATAATAATAAGTACATGTTTTTATTGTATAGATTAGTTCCAAAAGTACTAAACTTTGTGGAGGAGGTTGTCCCCCTATACAGTCCCTCAGAGTTTTGCAGTCATTTCAGGCTTTCCAAAGAACAAGTGGAGGTGCGAACTACATAAAGTCAACATAATTGAACTACAATTTGGTATATTCTCCTGAAACCTTATGTTTTACCTATACAGGATGTCATTACTACCCTTGGACCTGTTTATATGAATTTACAGCAAAGCAAACTGCCAGTCACACAGTGTTCTTTTATGCCTTTGGACATTGGCCAATCAGGAGTCATACCGTGGGGTAGCAGACAGATTCAACATCTCAAAATCTACTCTTGCTAAACATCTCCATGGGTTTTGTTGTTATGTTAATACAAACATGGTCCATCACATCTCCTGGCCCAGAGGCCAAAGGCTGGAAATGTCAAAGTTGAAATTTGACTTAGCAGGTTTCCACAACACAAGTATGTGCGGTGGATGGGTGTCACATTCTTATAAGGAGATCCCACTGTGATAATCCCCTTGCCTACCTGAATAGGAAGCAATTCTATTCTGTAATTTTAACTGGATTTTGTGACCGTGAGCGGCGCTTCTGTCACAAAATCAAAAGAGAAACAACATAAAATTAATGCAACAACACTTAACAGATTTCAATTTGTCTGATTTAAGTGGTTGTCTGTTTGTAATTTTTGTGGTTTAGAATGTATGTGATATTTATGGCATAAACAAGTTTTAATAAACTAAAAACACTGAACATGAATGACCTGCACATTATAAGAAATTAGGCTGTGGTTTTTTGTAGTTAGATTTAGATTGTAGTTATGTAGTATAATGTTGTAGTTATGTTCTGTGGTATGTATTTTTTTTACATTTAACTCTTACCTTCAGTTAGCTAAGGGCAGGTTAGAAAAACCACCAAGAAAAATCATAGATGCACAAGCACAATGTGTCTTTATTATAATTTATACCAGTGTATAAAAATGATCTGAATGTTGTATTTTTCAATTGACAATGCACACTAGCACAATGCAGCACATGCAAAAGAAGCAGCTACTACAGATTTCAGCATCAATATTGACCACATTACATTAAATTACTGACATTTTAGTTATTCCATAAAAAAATATTACTCAAATATGCAGCTGAATACTATAGGTGGTCTGTATGAAAAAAGGACAATAATAAACTTATGCACAAATCCAATAAAAATAATTTAAGGGTAAAAATGTACTGCAGTCAAACGATCGTAAACTATTTACAAAATGGCATGCAAATTGATTTGTTATGCAATTGTATAGATTGAAGCACGAAACACGCGTGATCGTCGTCATGTGGTGAATGTGGCCAATCATGAGAAGCTGTGACGTCATCATATCCTGGCGCAGTCGTTCCTAAAATGCTGCTCTGGCTGAGCAAGCCGGCTTTTATCGAAACGCTCTCGCGTTACTTTGATGCCACACGTGAACGTCACGTGGCGTCAGCGCCGGTTCAAGTCGGACAGAATTTCTAACCGGCATGCACTACTTCAAGTCAGCCGCCGATCGGTCTGCGCAGCGCCGCATTAAGTCAAACGCACCTTTTATTTCTGGGACTAACACTCCCACGTTACACAAACTTTCTCTTCTCTTCTATAACACGTGTATTACTCAGTTAGATCCCAATCACCAGCGCCGTCTACTGGTCGTTTCAAAGAACTATTTTTTTATTCTACCGAGAAATGAATATGTAATAATTATCCACGAATCCACAAGTATTGACAATATAAAAAGGTTCAAGTACAAATATTGTTTACTCTGAACAGTTTTATGATTTCATATTTAGGACCACAGTTTCAATCACATAGAACACATTTTCTTTAAGTTGAAAGTGACAATGACTGTAGTTTACGTCAATATTTATTAAGTCCATCTTTTACCTTTTATCATTATATTAAAACACATACTTTAATTAAAACGGATGAGACAATGACAAATTAATAACTTTTCTGCAAATATTCCCATGGGCACACATTTGTGCACGTATACACACACACACGCGCACGCACGCACGCACGCACATTTGCACGCATACACACGCAAACAGTCCGGCTTTCTTCTCTCATGCTTTGAGTGTGTTAATGTTTGTAGTGAACAGCCAGTCTGCAGGAAGCGTCGCTCTCCTCTTCTGCCTCCTTACACACAAGTAAGTGGTGACACCAGAGGCCATGAGCATGACCACAAAAACACAGACCCCCGAAATTACGGCTATGACGATGAGATTGTGTGTGGAACTCCGGAACTCACAGCGTTCACCATAGAACCACCAATCACTCCCCGCTGCACACCTAATGCACACAAAGAAAACCAGTTAGGGAGATCAAGAGCAGCCGGTTTCCAATATCGTTCTTGAAAATCCTACTGCAATCCCCGACCCACCTGGGGTAGGACAAGGGCGCGATCAGCAATAGGCCACATCGCCTCCTTGATCTCCCATAGAGACAGAACATCCCATTCTTTGTGTGTGGGTGCAAAAATGTACTGGGAGCCGATGCAGGGTCTGGTTATATTCTTTTATAGATAACTGTTTTGCATTTAAAAATAAATAGTGTTGTTATTTCTGTTCTTAATTTGTTTATTTATTTATTTATATTAAAAGCACAACAAAAAGTGCCAATAAGAGTACCGTTAAAGTACCGGTAATTCTCTCCACCTGTCATGTCCCAACCCGTCCAGCAGAGGAAGTCAAGACGGTCTTGACAACCAGCTGGTTAGTAGTTGACCTAACCCACCTGATGCTTGTTTACGGTTGTAGATGTCGTCTTTACTCAGTCTTGTTTAAGCTTTGCTACGTTGAGTGCCTTTTCATCTTTCCCGTTTGGAATGTGGTTTTGGAACCTTTTGTGAAAACTAGTGATAGGTAAATGAGGCGCCATGACACGTTTAGAGACGATGGCAAACTGTATTGATACAGTGTTGCTGAATACCGACACCTGCTGGATTTTAAAAATCACTACAGGCAACGACGTCGAGACTCAACTGACGCTGATTTGATGGCCCAGTATATAAAATAAAATCATTCAGTCATTGTATTACTTCATATCTTCATTAAGATTTTAAATGTCTTTGTTATGTTTATATAGAATCAATAAATAATGTGAACATGTTTCGTAATGTGAAGATCTAAGTCAGGGGTGTCAAACTCATTTTCACGAGGGCCACATTAGCATAATGGCTATCCTCAAAGGGCCAGATGTAACTTATAAATGTAAAACAATGTAATTGAATGTAATGTAAAATAAATTTATTTTAACATGAGAAATCGGAGGTGTGACGTGAGAGATCTCTCAAATGTGTAAGTCTTACGTTCAATGTGTGAAAACGGCAGCTCTGCAGTTTCACTCGTGAGTATGTATGCCGAAGCTGCGGCTACCGCATAAGGCATTGTGGGAAATGTATTTTTTTGTTTTTTTTTGTTTTATTTTAGACACTCAAAACTTTTAAGCCCTCGCGGGCCACATTAGATTACATGGCGGGCCACATCTTGCCCGCGGGCCTTGAGTTTGACACATGTGAATTAAATGAACAAGGCTTGTGGACTGGTTTTGATTGTTTTACAAGAAGTTTTTGAGTCTGTTCCACTGTCGAAAACACGCATTCACACGGCACAGATGACAAATACCTTAGTTTCCAGTCTGTTATGTTGTATCTTGACCCCACACTAAAATATCATCCACTATGTTCACGACATCCTCCAAACCTTCCAGTCTCTGTGCAATGCACTTTTGAAACACTGACGCTACTCCAAACGGAAGTCTCATGAACCGATATCGTCCATACGGGGTGTTGAAGGTACACAACTTAGAACTTTCCTCATCTAGTTGAACCTGCCAGAAACCATGATTAGCTTCCAATATAGAGAAAACCTTTGCATTTGGCATTTCTGCAGTCATCTCTTCGACTCTGCGCAGTGGATAGTGTTCTCTTTTTATTGTTGTGTTGAGATTTTGGGGATCAATGCAGATTCTGAGCTTTTTGGGTTTCACCACCGTGACCATGCTGTTCACCCAGTCCGTAGGCTCGTTCTGCTTTTTGATTACTCCAAGATCCTCCATCCTATCCAATTCTGCCTTTATTTTGTGTCCTTCCATGGTGGATGAATGACTGGAGCCACCTCTGGGTTGAGTTGGATGTGGTGCAGTCCTGGAACACATCCTAGACCAGTAAAAACATCTTCATATTCACTCAAAATGTCAGTCTTGTCTTTATCTACACCATCCACTCTTCTGATTAGTCCTAGCTTTGTGCAGGAGTCTCTTCCAAAAATAGCAGGTGAGTTTTTCTCTATGATCTGAAATTCTAACTCATATTCCTTGTCTTTGAAGTCACACTTGAGCTTTGCCTTTTTTGCCTTTTAAGTAACTAGATTACATCCAGACTTAATTAACTCTTCCTTTTTGTTGGTAATTTTCTCAAAGTCTCTCATGGACAGCACGTTGCACTCGGCTCCTGTATCAAGCTTCACAGTGAGCACACCATTGTTAAGTTTTAGTTCTTGAGTCCATTTCTTATCATCACTGTTAAATGTTGAGACTGCATCCAACTGAAGCTTTGCACCTGTTGTCTCATTCGGTTTGATTCTGATACATCCCATAGACATGACATCCTCTTCCTGTGCTTGTTCTACTTCATGCACTTTTCTCTCTGTTTTCTTGGGTCTATATTGTTGTTTTTGTGACATGCACTTGCGACTGAAGTGATTCTTCAAATTGCACTGATTGCACTTTTTTTTGTCCTTGGCTTTGTTTTTCAGGTCCATCACATAAGCATCAGTTGTTTCATTTGGTCCTTGCACTCTCGTGAAAAAGACGTGTCTCAGATACGTGATGTTTTTCCGAGGCTCACAGTAGACTCTGAACATGTCTTACAGCCCTTCAAAACCATCCACATCTTCATCAAAGACCATCGTATTAAATACCTTTATAGCTTCATCTCCAGCAACGTGAAGAAATGTTGCACTCTTCACTATCTCGCTCTTTTCGGCGATACCGGTAGCATTGAGATATAATTCAAACTTTTGAATCCAGATTTCCTTCAAAACTCAGACTATTTGGTGGCTTTGATTTTGACTTCTCCTTCTCCATCTTTGACTTCTGACACCATGTAATGTTGTTGGACCTGTTATAAAAACACTTGGAGGCCAGTCTGTCTTGAACTGTGTTATTTTTTATTACCACATGTTGTTCTATCTTCTTCTACGCCACACACCCAATCAATACCATACCCTCAGACTCCACCTGGTGGTCGAGTCAAGCAAACACGAGTCAAGCATCACAGGATCAAAATGATCCCACACGGCCGAGACCTTTCATTTCGCGTGAGGCTGCTCCATAATTTTTGAATGAATTAATTTCAAAAAGGAACCGCAAAAGATCCGAGATGCTTTTGGGTAGAAAAAGCTGTTGATAGATGCTCTTCCTTATAAACACTGTTCGGCGCGTCACCCTCTGATCTAAACAGTTCCTGTTTCAGTCACATGATTCGCAAACGCGCACAGATACTAGGTTTTGCTCCGCGAAGTGCAGGCACCGACACTAGTGAATAACTTTTTAGAGATCTTTTGTTGCCGTTTGGAGATTGCCTCCCTACTGTCTCCCCTTCCTGTGTTTTTTGTTACTGCCCCTTTGAACTACCAGCACGCGAGTCAAGCCTCAGTTTGGAACACCAGACCTGCCGTCTGTTCTTTTCCTGCAGCTGGGTCCATGCACTCTCTTAGTGTCGTGGATGGCACTCTTGGCAACCATTCCCTGGGTGTTTACCCTAGGTGTAAGGCTTTTGTAAGGGATAATAAGATAATAATCATGTAATCGTGTAAGCACAACTTAAAGACCATCACTCCTTCAGAACGTGTGCATTACCTGCAGACGGGCAGATTAGCTTCATCCAGCACACACACTCCATCGTTCTCACACTGCAGGGACACACAAGGGTCTGTGGGAGGCTCGGTGGAGCTGCTCACACTTGAGGATGGTGGAATGGTAGTGAGGGTTGAATTGGTTATACTGGTGACACTGGAGCTTGAGGAAGCTGGAATGGCAGTGGTAGTAGAGGTGGTTGCATTGGTGAAACCAGACGTAGAGGAAACTGTTGTAGTGCGGTTTTCTGGGCTCCCTGTCACTGTGCTCCCGGTCTGTGGTGGAGGGACAGTGCTGGATGGCAACGGCTGAGGAGCGACCAGATGAGACAAATCTAGAGAAAGGAAGCCTCTGCATTATCCTCCATGCGACCAGAGTGAGAGTGGAATGTCTGCCATCATCTTTTACCGTCCATGCTGAGCAAGAATAGTGAGTCTCCGTTCTTGATGAAGTTTCGGCTGAGGGCTCGAGGTCGACTCAGGAACACTTTGGTTCCTGCTCCAGGACCACGATAATACCTAGAACCGTCCTCGCCAGTCACCAGTTCCCCCACCTTGCGAGGATCATCCCAGAAAAATCCCTCAGAGCCTGCGAGGAGGACAGTATGATGCTGAGGTGTATAGACCAAAACAGAAATGCATCTCTAATTTTGGTTATTTAACACGCATGCCATTTCAGTTAGTTTTGTTCTTTTTGTTCATTGTCATTAACTCTAATAACCCAGCACCCGTGAGCTGTAGGTTCTACGTCGATAAATGATATTTACCATCCAGCTTCATGTTTGGGTCCGTTGTGACGCTCCTCTGGTTGCTCATGCGCTGTCGTATGTCAGGGTTCTGGTCCATCATGGTCACACTCATCTGCTTCCACTGTGCCGGCCACACTAGACCATCATCATTTTCATCATCACCATCATCAGAGGAGGTGAGGTGCAGGAAAGTGGCTAACTCATCTGGGTTCGAACCTGTTCCGTTTGGGTACAGGCTCACCTGAAAGCTGTAGCCGAGACTGAGAGACGCACACGCACACACACACACACGCGCACACACGCACACACACACACTGTGTGACATCACTTTTTGTTTATTGAGAGAGAGAGAGAATGTTGAATGTGCGCAGCAAAACAAAATGAAAGTGATATTCTTCACAACGCTCTTGTGCACCGCGTTAGAAGTGACGGAAACAAAAACTTTATATTTTATTATTATTTTATTGTTGATTATTAGCATTATCGATACAAAAAAAAATGTTGGAAGGGCATTAGAACAGTGTTAGACTGTGCACAAAGAAAACAAGTTATTCATTATTTTAAATGAATTTATTTCCAGAAAAGCCAAATTTGATTTTATAGCAGTATAAACTGTGTATAAACTTTAAAACACTTGTGTAACGAAGGGAACATGATTGACTTTGGGTTTTTGAGTGGCCAATCGTCTACATACAACGGGCGAATGAAAGCACTTTCATTGTGTCAGTATGATTAAGATTAGAATGAACTCTCATGAAAGCCGGCAGCTGTAGCTTCACTCTCTCTTTGATTCTGAAGCAGCTGCACCCACTACCTTCTGCCAGTCTTATGCAACCTCAAGGTCATGGCAAAGGGACATAGGTCCCTTTGGGAACGAGGGGTTCTGCAGTATCCTAGACGAGCAGAGCTCTATCAGGACAAAACAACTTCTGAGTTTATTCTGCCTTCTTCCATAGCAGGGCTTGCCGGTTGGTCCCAGTAGGCAACAGTGGTAACTGTGGGTATCAACCCAGCCTGGGCTTGTAACAATGTCTTCTCTCTCAGCCTTCGGCGGTGATAGACGCTCTGCTCTCTTACTCCCTTATCTTTTATCATCCCAGCTGGGCTTCTTGTCTTTTGTCCGTCTGCAGAGACTCTCACTATCCTGCTCTCTAAATAAAAGGAACTATGGATCCGATCAACTGGTCTCTGAATGCAATTGACACCATTTTCTCGACGAGGAGCGTGGGTTCGGGGGAACCCACCTGTCCTGCTGGAACTTATGCTGCTGGCTACACAATGGACTCCTGGTCAAAGTGGAGGATCGTGTGCCTGGCCGCTCTGTCCCTGGAGGATGTCGAAGACATCTACATAATTGGAACTGTGATAACTGGGATTCTGCTGATTGGAATATGTGGAGCTCTCGGCTATCGGCGATTATCAAAAGCGGTCAGTGCTCAAAGCCCCACTAAGCTGACCGACTGGAATGGAATGTTGACTGGACTTAAAACTGTCGGGACTCATGTAACGGTATGTGACCGCAAACTGGATTTCATCATGGAAAGGCTGGCAGAATTGAAACGTAAATTGGATAATCTGGAGACCAGGGAAAGATTTACAAAAAATACAAATACAAACAAGCAATAATAGATTACATTTGCCTTCATTCCATTTATTTTAAGAAATGCGTGTGTTTCATTTTTAATGCGAGATTGTTTTGTAAAAGGTTTTATTTTATTTTCAAGTTTCTGTCAAAAGTTCAGTACTTTTATTTTGATGCTAATGGTATTTGAGTGATGTTGTCTGCGTATGTGGATTTAAGGTACGTGAACGGCATGAATGGGCGATACCCGTGTTGAGAGCCACGTGCAGGAGGCGGACCGGCCGTAGACGGGTGAACCGCACGCGTATCGCTCGAGTTCAGAAAATTGAACTTCGGCGGATTTTACGCGCCGCGTTGACCAATCAGGAGCTTGCTGTAGCTGTGACGTGTGCAGCTCAGAGACCGTCTGGAATTAAAACAGTGATGGACTGTCATTAAAACTTTGCGTGAACTGACAGAGCTCTCTGGTCATCTTCATGATATTAAAGTTATAAATAATAGTTTATCATAAATAATAATTTAAAAGAATAAATTTATTACTAAATTTATTTATTAATAAAAGTATCTTGCTTGGATGAAATTATATGTATGTGTATATATATATATATATATATATATATA
>SRMA01026960.1:21505-74783 GCA_007224835.1 Danionella cerebrum | reverse complement strand
GATCTTGTAAAATATGATCTTTTAAAAAAGTAATAAAATAGATAATAAAAATTTTATGAGTGTAATTAAATGTTTACTTGATATCTGTACTATTACAAAAAGTGCTTTCATATATTTAAGGTAAATAAAATATAATTTCATCGCTACAAACGGAATGTTTATTCCAAACATTTGAACATTTATTTTAATGATATTGTACTGTAAATACACCTACAATAAAGCTTTGCTATGTGTGATTGGACTGGTGTTGTGTAATGAGAAAGAAGCTTTGAGACATGGGTTTTATTTGGAGGTTGACTCCATTTTTTATTTGAAAACAAGAATATTTCATGAATCACGGAAATCACGAGAGTTCGAAACAAGGCTTTAATGAAACCATCAGCTGGGCTCTAGAGAAACCCTTTAATATATTCGTCCAGTGCTTCCAAGCAGAGCAGAACCTCCAAAGAAACTCCTCTTCTCCTCACAACCTTCAGCAATGGACCTCCATTCATCCGTGAGGAGCACAGCCATTAACTCCTCCACCAAACAACCTTCAGTAATGGACCTCCATTCATCAGAGAAGAGTCCAGCCATTAACTCCTCCACCAAACAACCTTCAGTAATGGACCTCCATTTATCAGAGAAGAGTCCAGCCATTAACTCCTCCACCAAACAACCTTCAGTAATGGACCTCCATTTATCAGTGAAGAGTCCAGCCATTTACTGCTCCACCAAACAGTTCCAAACTGCAGTTCCAGCATCCGAGACAATCTTGGAACCTCAGGAAATACCATACCAGCAATGAAGCTGCTGATGATGACCAGGTTGGAGTCTCCACCGTCAATCTGAAAGGAGAGAAGACAGAACTTTAGTTGCAGAACTGATTGCAGATCCATGATAACAAATGTGTTTGTACTACACTGGTGTCTTCAACATCATCATTACTGTTTACTCTTTAAAACTTCACCTTGTTTCACCATCAGTATTACATTCAATTCACTGTTTAACAAGTATTATAATTCAAACTCCAGCAATTAAAAAACCCTGACATTTACATATGCAGTGTTTTAACTGTACTACAGAGAAGTATTTTACCATCATGACATTTTTTGGTAATTCTGATGTTTCTGTGGAATATATATTCCCAAAAGTAAAACTATAAGTTATGTTTTACTTTAATATATGAGTATACTGTAATAAAAACTAAAGTAAAACACTGTTAAATACAGTTTATTGCTTCACTAGAACCAAGTTAATCTATAGTTCATTTGAGATTACTTAGAAATACAATATTGTACTGTATAAATCTAAATTTTCAAATTAAACAAATACAGTAATTATATTATATGATTACAGCATTTTTAACATGTTGCTTTTATTGTTAAAAACGAAAGTTATTTATCTTTTTATTAAAGTCCCGTCCATTCGTAAGGTTAGGAGGTTCTTGGTCATTATTTACAGAGAATTTATCATGAATACTGACCAGAGACAGACGCGCGGGTTTCCTGTTGGAGCTGCCCGTGCAACAGGTTAGGAGCTGGGGTTGGATCAGTCGAAGCTCCCGCTGAACGCGACTGCGGTCCAAACTGAAGCTCCTGTGGAAATGTTGATGAACCACGTCGAGCAGGGTACATCTCTGGAGGATTCTATGCCCCTACAGCAACAGCCCCGAACACATTTTTGATGGTTTGGAGCATTTCAAAGCTTAGTGATGCAGATAGAAACTTAACAATACCGTCCGCCATTTTCCAAAACAACGCTGCACCTGTAGCTCCTCCCACTGATCCGAGCATTCCCATCAACACCTGAATGTCGTGCGTGCATTCAGCCGCGCGGATCGGGCGATCAAACGGAAAGTAAACACGTGTGCATTCACTCGCAAGTTGCGCTTTTTTTCCGCGCGAACCGCGTTCGACGTGAACGTACCTTAAGAGTAGAGGAAATTTTGACACGATGGATGGGGAGTGCATTGTTCATAAAAGTGCATGCGGTAAATGTTTATTGTAGTTTCTTACGGGGTAAACGTACAAAGTGGGATCGTTTAATCTGTTGAAGTAGTATTTTTATATGCGACATATTATTGTTCATACTGTGTCCCAAATTGACAGAAAAACACAAAATTGTTCAAATTTTTGCAGATTTCTATAAAAAAAAGAAAATCTGGAATATCACATGGTCCTAAGTATGCTGTGACTCATATATTTAACACGGGTGCTGTCGGTTTCTTCTGATCATCTTGAGATGCTTCTACACCCTCAGCTCTGTTTGATCCTACTGTTTGATTCTTGACTAGTGTGATAGAAATACAGACATTCAGATACAGGTAACCCCCTCCGCTCTTCATTCGGAGCCTTTCCATTACATTCAGGAGTGTGCAGGCGTACACAGGCCCAAGGTCAGGCTGACCTGGGTTCACAAGACTCACTCACCCACTCCGCTCCTGAATGCTGAAGTCAGCATTTCTCGCAATAAGCAAATGATGTCATACATCCCCTTTCTTGTTAAAACTTCGTTCACACCCACTGATCTGATCTGTATAAAAACCCTGAAAAAACTGCCAATAAATTCGTGACTGGTTGATGCATGATCCCTGTGTTGTGTTTCTTTCCTTGTCACCTCTGGGGCCCCGGAAAACTTCGTCTCGAGACAGAAAGGAACAGAGTCCTTTCATCACACTAGGAAAGCCATCATTTTTGTAGTCACATGAAAAGATCTTCGCTATCATTGTCGCGATTGAGGCTTTACGAGCTCTGCTCAGAGATCTGTTAGAACCAAGCGGCTGACGGATGGCTACGACGGTGTTGTATTGCGCATGCGTAACCAAACAACATGCATTTGATCTTGCTTCAGGAGGATTACCATTAATGGATTCGCTTTCAAAAACGAATAAACTTGACCATGTATTATGCGTTTACTTCTTATCTAAAATCATGAACAAACCGTTTCTTTTTGTTACGTGACAATACACAGCTTTTGAAACGATAAATAAATGTTTTTGTGCACTGTGCTCCCCTCGATTTCTTTTGTGTTTATAATGTCCGTTACGTCGCCTCTGACCGAAGTAGCCATGTCGCATCTCTCTCTCTCTCTCTCTCTCTGACACTAAAGCACACGAGACGCAGTCTCACACAGATCGAAATGCGAATGTGAATTATTATTTAAGTCTTTCCGAGTCATTCGGGTTCAAGTCCAAGTCATATGACTCGAGTCCACACCATCCATGGGCTCAAGGGGAGGTTCCTGAAGATCTCACTGAACTGCGGACAAGTCCCAAGAGGGTACCAAAGAGGTCTTAGAAGGTCAGAGGAGCTTCACAGATTGGGGAAGAGGAAAAACACTGGAATAAATACCTTCAGGGTAGAGGTTTAAAGGCCCTGCTCTAACTGTTCCTGGAAGAAGGTCAAGACCACTACTGGGCATGCTAATAAAGAAGACACCAATCAACACACCGATCTCATTTCCCAGCAAATTAGCTCTTTGTAAAAGTTCCCTAAGCCTGGTTAATGGATTCAACTACCAAGATGGGGTCCTCCGCAGCAGATAAGCCAGAGTGGGGTTCTACAGCTTTGGGCATGGATGCCTGATGCCCCCTCCCTGAGAAAAGCACCACCCTGATTTGTACCTTGGTGGAGCCAGCATCAAAGACCAACAACATATACCTGAGCATAGGCAGAGGTGCATCATTTCGGCATGCTGGCGTGCTTGTGTAAAACCACCTCACCAAGAGAATTGCAGACTGTACCCATGCTCTTTTGTCTGAAGAAGAGAGAATTTTAGCTCAACACTGGTGAACACAAAACTCAGATGCTGGAGCGGGACAGAATTCTGTGCTTCTGATGCTGTGCTGAAGTGCTGAAATTGGTCAGCAGTGAGTGCTTGATTTGTCGTGTGGATGATTGAAACCGCAGGACTT
This sequence comes from Danionella cerebrum, assembly GCA_007224835.1. Classification (NCBI taxonomy): domain Eukaryota; kingdom Metazoa; phylum Chordata; class Actinopteri; order Cypriniformes; family Danionidae; genus Danionella; species Danionella cerebrum. Next base: position 70,888 of record SRMA01026960.1, on the reverse strand, counting down.
GTACGCGGGTGTGCATGCTAATCCTCACTGCACAATAACAGTGCTTTTATTGGCCCATTGCATGTGGTCAAAGTAGATTGACAGTCTTCTCATGTATTGTTTATGACATTTAGAGTGAGATACAACAGCATTGCGTTTCTCTTTAAGAGAAAGAGAATGCAGTACCTGGAGGTGAACCGTGGGCTGTAGATGGCGCTATCCACTGATGTGTTCTCCATGACACCACTGAATCCCCGTATTCTCCACACATGCTCAGGACAGCTCCCTTCCCACAGGTTCAGATCATCTATCGAGAGCCCTCCAAGAGTCCTCTTTCCTGCCACAGCTTCAAAGAGCACCCGGAACTTCTTGGAGGTGTTCAGAGACACATGCTGGATGTGCCACGCGTCGCTCAAGGGAGCTGTGGGGTGCAGTGTGCTTTGTTTAATCTACGAGCTCTGAGATCATATCAAACCTCCAGAAGGAGAAAGAACAGTTTGTGATTATTTTGCCAGGGCTACGCTTCATGAGCCGTTCACATCCCAACTGCGTTATTCTATTTGACACTTTTTACATGTGTTTCCCTGAAGAGTTCCACCTTTGTTTCTCTACATTTCCCCACGAAGATTGTGCCGACGCTCTATATTCTTAATTCAACTGCAGCTCAGAGTGAAATACAACTTCTCTTGCAGCACATTTGTCTTTTCACTGAGCTGCAGAATTTCTCTGGAAAGGTCTAGCTCTGATCAATATGGCATTGATGACAGGAACGGGCCGGAACGAGACTAGGTGAACTCTAAGTCTGTGTTTGCCATTAAACCTTACAGGGAACAGAAGCACAGACTCATCCGCTTTCCTTAAAAGACTATCAAATCTCTCTGAAAGTGTGTTTGTGGCTTCGAGAGTGCGTACCATAGATCTCCTGAATAAATCGAAGGGTTCCGTTGGAGTCATGCAGATCAAACTCTCGAGTCCAGATGCGCAGCCGATCGGAGCTATCCCCGCTGTTGTAGATGAAGAACTGCAGGCACTGGAAGCCTCTCTTAGGGTAGAGAAACCTGCTCTCCAACTGAGAGCTGGATTCTGGTTCTACTGCACTGAAGTGCATGAAGTACCCACCACCTGGGCACACACATGCAAGGCGCAGGTAATTATAATAATGTTTACTAAGGCTGATGCCAAGTCCACCACAGTCGACACCGAGCCGGGTCCAAGACCAGGAGTAGAAGAAGCTGAAGCAAGACAGAGTCCAATTGTATTGAAGCCTAAGTCTGAGAGCGAGACCAGTCTAAGTGACGTATGTTAATTCATCGTAAATAGAATTAACTATAAAGCAGTACTTGAAAAAATATTGCGTGTTATACCTGCACAGCGCCCGGTTTGTGTGTAATCTGTGTCTGGTCCTCCTGGAGCTGAGGAAACTCTCTGCCAGCTTGCTCTGCTCTCTTCTCCACTGACCTGGATCATTCCACAAATATTCTCTGTCTCAAAATCACAGGAGTCCAGGAAGGTGGAGGAGCCCCCTATCAAACACACCAGTTGGTTTACACATGCCTCTCAAGGATGCTCCCAAGTTGCTCATGGGCCTCGTGGGATGACTGGCTCCAGTTAGAGTTTGGGATGGTAAGGACCTTTATTGCAGTGGTAGAGAGTGTGGAGCTTCCTCACATCACTCTGGCTCATCTCCATGCGCTGGCCTATGGTCTCTTTGAAATCCGGGATTCGAGTGATGATGGTGGGCTCCGAACCACTCTGGAAGGCTTTCTGGCTGTAGTGCATCACCGAGCCATAATCATAGGGAACATTCAGGAAGCTGGAGACGCTGTCGTTGTACTTATTAAAGTTGTGCTCCTTCCCTGAGAAACAGAAGTGGGAATTTATTCTACATATCTGCTTGTGTAATTATTAAAATATTAAATAAAGTATGACGGAACTTTCAGCTTTCATGTGCCAGGACTGCAAAGTCTGTGGCTCGATTCCCAAACTATGAACTAATACGCTCTGCAGAATTTCCCTCCTCTCAAACGTCAGCTTCTCCTCGAGGACACAATGAACAGAACTAGTGGACCTGAACACATTCCCCAGGTCCACGAAACACAAATGAGCTGGCTGGTCACTAATTATCAATCCTGCAACACCATGGAGAGGGCATAGAACTGGCTTGACCATTCTCCTCCACAGTTCGCTGGCGTCCGAGTCATTCTCTTGAAAAAATACTTTAAAAAAGACATTGCTTTACTCTAGCGTTCACCACGAGTTTCATGATTTTCTTCCACATCGACACTAGGTGGAGCAGATGGATTCTAAACTCCACCAAGATTTAATCGAAGCTGGAGGTGAGGTTTATCCTCTAAAAGAAAATTCATCAAAGATTCAGCACAGATGTGCACAGAAGTTTGGTTCTGGCTTTGGAGCATTCTATTCTAGTCAGCAGATGTCGGCTCTATTCATCCAAGACTCGTGATGCATTCCAGCGACATGATGGTAAACTACTAAAAGACTGTTGGTGATGGTACGCCTGCATGTATGGAGACTAAAGACCGGTGGAACAGTTGAGAAAAGACAATAATGCATCTGACGAGCACTTTTTCTGAGGATAAACACACCCGCCCCCTGGTGTCAAATCCACCAGTAACAGAAGACAAAAAGTCTGTATGGAATAAAATTAATGCCAAAGGAATTTGAAATAAAAGCTTTTTGAATTACACAACTGGGAAAAAATGCATTGCAATTACCAGTGCTTACATCTTAATGCATTGTAATTACAGGGGTTGCATTTTGGTGAGCTGCATTTTAACATGGTTGTATATTTAAGAAGTGAATATTTAAATCGAAAACATTTCACCTTTTTAACTTTTTCATTGTTAACATTTCAATAATTAATATTCACCTCACAAAGTCCATTTCCAAAATAATCAGTTTGTTTTATAATTCCAACAATAACATTCGTCCGACAATCTTCGGTTAATTTTATTTCACTTTATAAATTCGTTTCCGAAAATTCAGTGGTTCAAATTCAACAGCTCACATCCAGGAACTGCAGGAAAAGCAATAGAGTACCGGTAGAAGATCGCCATCTGCTGTTAGACGCCTCACCAACGGGTGGAGCTATCGGCCTGTGCAAAGCGGATATGTGCCAAGATGGACCAAGCGAATTAAATACCAATTAAGACATAAACCCGAACTTTACTTCTTCAATTGCCTATAGCAGTGGTTCTCAAACTTTTTTGGTCGCGCCCCCCTTTAAACCTTTAAAAGAATCTGGGCCCCCAGATGTAAAATAATAATTGATTAATAATTATTTTAATGTAAAATAAATGTAACTACTCCTTAATGTTAAATAACTCATTATTTATAACTTATTCAAGTGACAATTCAGTTGCATAGAAACAATTGTATGCTTTTTTTATGTCTAATATAAATCCTTTTGATTTTTGTCAGCTTATGAAAACCCACATAACTCCATTAATGAAGGATCAAACTGTCCAAGTGAAAAAAGAAAAATGGCATTTTTGTTTTTGTTTAGCGAAAAAAAAAACCTCACAGACTGAAGACGATGCATATCGATCATCATCATCTTTTATCGTCAGGCTCAAGAAACAGATCACAGATAAACTATTAGCTCCGCCCATTTCACATCTTGAACTTTATTTTAGCGTGAGAAATCGGAGGTGTGGCGTGAGAGATCACTCAAATGTGTGAGTCTTACGTTCAATGTGTGAGAAAGGGCAGCTCTGCAGTTTTCACTCATGAGTATGGATTGCGGAAGCATTGTTGCGGCTACCGTAGCCAAAGGCATTATGGGAAATGTAGTTTTTTTTAAGTTTTTTTTTTAGACACTCAAAACTTTTAAGCTCTCGCGGGCCACATTAGATTACATGGCGGGACACATCTGGAGTTTGACATGTGCTCTACGTCTTTTGGCTGTTTATTTTTTTGTTCTTTTCTTCTCATCTGCTAATAATCTGCGCCCCCCCTGCAGTGCCTGCCACAGGGTGTCCATCATTGATCTGTGACCTGGAGAGCCTTGGTGCTGACCTTCAGTGATCTGCGTCCTGCAAGGTATTTGAATGATTCATTTTTGCATGATCAGACCTTCGGTGATCTGGTCCCAGTCGATGTAGACATAATCATCTCGATCTGATCGTGATTGCTCATGCCAGAATCCCAGAGCATGCAGAAACTCGTGCTCCACTGTCGCCAAGCGATCACAGCCGGACCCAATCGAAAGAGTTTGTTTGCCCACTCGACGGTTCCCTATTGAGGAGAAACACCTGAGAACATACAAACAGACCGGGAGTGCGCGTGAGTGAGGTGAGGCAGAGAGAGAGAACCAGCACAGCCAATGCTCTCTTACCCATTTCCTTTGAAAACACTGATATAGTTCTGCTCTCCACTCCAGGGTTTAAAGTCGATGCAGGTTTTCAGTCTGTACTGTTCGAAGGCTTTTAAGATCACTCCTTTTGCATTGATCTCTGCACAAACATCAGATTAATGATGATGAGTATTGCTTTGATCTGAAGCTTCAAGAACAGCAGGCTATTTCGTAGAGCATTGAACTGTAAACTACCATATTTTGAAAGCCCAGCCCCTTATCGTGGCAGAGCCTGTAGTGTAAGTTTGATAGTGGTCTCTGTAGCATTTGGTACTGGGTCGCATTTAAAAGCATTTATTGTTTAAGTTTAGTTTATTATCTGCATCCTCTTTTTTGTTAGATCTCCATAAGGAGTAAGACACAGTTCTCCTGGAAAGTTTTAGAGAAAAAGACAGCTTTTAAGAGAAAATATCACAGCCGGTAAATATCCCCACACCACGCTCGCTCTGCAGTGTTCTGCTGCCCTCACTAACCTTGGATGTGTTAGTGGACAATTGGACAAACAGAAAGTATGATGGAATGTTTTTAAAGTATAATAAGTAACTTCACATCATTAAATAAAGAAAGTGTTTTTAAAGGAACGTTTGTTTGAAAAATGTATAAACCTTAGAATGCTTTGCTTTCTACCACGAAGAGCATGAAATTCCGCACATTGACTACACACATTTTTCTGTAATCGGTTTTCTGAAGTGAAAACTCTGATTTAAGTCTGCCCCTCATCAGGGGTAGAATCCCCAGTGCGTCCCATCATCTTTCCTTATCAACCATAGACTCACCCAGATCATCCTCTAAGTAATAAGGAACCATTCTTGGCCATCTGTATTCCTCTCCGATGATTGAGTTCCTTCCCAGTTTCTGAGAGACACATGTACACAGTCACAAACGCTGAAGAGCTGCTCAGTCATCACGTCCAGGCATTCAGTGCTAATAATGAACCTCTTACCTCGTCAAACAAAATGTCTCCCTCAAACAAATCAAGACCAGCGTCTAAAAAAACAAGGTGAACATTTTTCAGTGGAGCTATATGCAGCTATAGGTGCGTCTACCTGAAGAGAGCATCTGTTATGAACTGAGAAAATGAGCTCCAATGTACAGCAGGAAAAGGACCTTTAAAGCCTGATTTAAACAAGGTTTAAAGCATTTAGTTCATTTTCATGAGAACGCTGAGGCAGCTTTTTAGACTGTTATCACCCCGCTCTCTCATACTGGTCAATGGCTGTACATGCTGGGGAGTTCACAGATGGAGCCACTAATGCCAGAGCAGAGCAGGATCCCCTCCTTTTAGAGAGTGGCAGACACAACCAAGAAGAGCACAAAATCTCAAGCCTAGACCCTATTGAGCATCTGTGGGATTTCTACAAACGGAAAGTGATTAGCAGAGGATTCCAGTGGCAAACTTTGCAGCTCTGGTGAACACCAAGTCTAAGAGAGTTGAGGACATTCATCTGGGTTTACACCAGCTGCACATCTACTAGTTTAAAACGCAACAGAGCTTAAGTTCTTTACAATTGTTTTTTTTTTCACATAAAACTGCGAGTACTCTGTACTCTGAACAATCAACCATAAATCCTATTTTTAAAAGACAATTTTCATCTTTATTCGCCACAGAGTGATCACTCTACCTTCATTAATGTCGAACAGATCCTGTTTACCTCCATCTACATCATGTTCTGAGGAAAACCCAAAGCAAAGCAGACACAGTTCAAATCGTGTTAAAACCATTCTCAGCTCAGAATACAAGTAGAAAGTGACACACTCTTACCAATCCCTCGCGGTGCTGCCTAAGAAAAAGCACATTACAATAATGTTATAATCGTCTGATAGAATCTGTGAAATCTCACATTCTCTCAGACACTTGTTTGAGAATGCCCTCACCTGACTGGAAGCAAGCAGATATGAAGTCAAGAGAATGGAGAGAAGTGTGCGTGCCATGTTTGAGCTGGACAAAAAGTGATTTGAGAAGGAGTCTGATCTCACATCAGCTCCTCAAAGCTGTAAAAGATGAGTAAAGAGATAAAAATGCAGAGGCCAGCGAGATGTAGCTGATAGAGAAGGAGCAGATCAATCATTCACAGAGCTGTAAACTCAACATGATCAACTTTCAGAGGCAAAATTCTGCAGCTCAAACTGCCTGGAGACCCCATACCTAACCCGGCCAATCCCGGTGGTATGCACAGACCTCACTGAGGCGCCGTTCACTGCCCAGCTTGGAAATATAATCTCTTCAGGATGTCCAAGGTCTTCCCTGAGGGATATGCCCTAGCCACCTATAAACCATATACATCATAAATCTGTTGTGAAATATTCTGTTAACTCTCCCTTTGGGGTGTCAATGCTCTCTGACCAGATTTGTTTTCTAAAGTGAAATCATAATTTTACTGATTTTATGAATAATGGGCAAGCTTTTAAAAGAAGTCATAAACTGGGTCGGCACGGCGGTGCAGTAGGTAGCACTGTGGCCTAACAGTTAGAAGTTTGTCGTTTTAAAGCTCGCCGGTGACCTTACTGGAAGGAGTTTGCATGTTCTCCTGGTGCTTGTGTGGATGCCCCCCCCCCCCCAAAAAACATGCGTTACATAATCTAAACTCCCCTTAGATGTGAATGTGTGAGTTGCTCGGCGATGGACTGGTGACCAGGGAGTACCCCCACATCTCGCTCGCATCATGCACTGGATATAGGCACTGGCAGATCCCTGTGGAATAAGCCGGTTAAAAAAATGAATGAATGAAAATTATTTCTAAATTGTTGAAGACTTTCACTGAGAGATTGGTGCATCTAAGAAACGGTTTTGTTGTTTTCATGTGCCCAGCTTGCTTTGTGTTCAGGATGAGTTCTGCTGCCGTTAATGACTGTTGAGATATTAAACAGAGACTCACACTGGCATGGACTCAGAGGGAGATAAGATAAAACACACGTGGCAAGTGTGTAGATAGAGAGAAAAACAAGCCTGCTTCAACAAGATCACCAGCTTTTACAGAGAAGAGTGCCATAAAGAAACTCAAACTCGCCTCACTCTTCTCTCTGACGAATGCTTCTCATGGTTCACTGAACTTCCCTTGGGCCTGTCTCCTCCTGCTGTTATGAATGACTTGTATGTAGTAATACATGCTGTATGTTTGCAGCATGAACTCAAAGGTGGATGGATTGAGGAGTAACTTCAGACATGTATCTTTACAAAATATCTTCTAGGATCAAAACCTTTCTACACACAACTAGCACTTCTTCTACTTTGGCGGCTCCCAGTTTAGGGGTCGCTACAGCGAATCATCTGTTTCCACCTAACTCTGTCCTCAGTATCTCTTGCACCAACTACCTTCATGTCCTCTTTCAGCACATCCATGTATCTCGTCTTTGGCCTTCCTCTTGACCTCTTGCCTGGCATCTCAATCTCCAACATCCTTCTACCAGTATAACCACTATCCCTCCTCTGCACGTTCAAAACATCTCAATCTGACAGCCTGAGCTGTCCCTCTGATGTAGCCCCACCTCCACCTTGAACTCCTCTGTCTGACCTACAGCACATCTCACTGCTGTCATACACTCTAAAAAATAAAACATTAGTTCAACATAAAAACATGTGTTAACGTTTTCCACTAGAAATTTTAAGTTAAGCCAAGTGCTGGCAGAATTGCATTAATTCAAATTCATGAACTTAATAATTGTCAACAAGATTGCAAGTATTTAAGTTGATCCAACATGATATTTATGTATGGAGAAGTAGCTTTTTGGTCATAATAAAACATATTTTTAAGTTACATGAACTTAATAATTGTCAACAAGAATGCAAGTATCGAAGTTGATCCAACATGATATTTATGTATTGTGACGGGTGTCCATTCCATTCATCGCTGTCCTGGCTAAAACGACACACACCTGGACCCCGCAATCAACGGCCACCTAGCCTCAGCTGCCGGCAATCAGTGGGAACAGATAAGAGAGAGAAGAGACCCAAGCCAGTTGAGCTTCGACCAGGCTAGATGACAGACTTTAACGGCAGAAAGCAGCTGAGACCAAGGGGAACACTTTTCCGGGAACTCCTTCACTTCACTTCACTGCTACACGGGACCAGAGCACGGGCACAAAAAGGGGAACAAGCACGAAGAACTCACCATCACCGAAGAACACCGTCTTTTTGTGTGAATAAATCCACCCTCCGGGCACTTTATTACACTAATCCTTGTCGTGTGATCCTTCACCCCGCTACAACTGGTGGAGAATGTGGGTGTGATAAGGAAGGGTCACCGCATGAAGATTACCAACCGGGTCCTCCCAAAGTAACAGTGTTTTTTTTTTCTCCCTCTCTTCTTCCTCTTCCCCCCCGTTCTTCTGATTTTTCAGATCGAGTGCGGTAAAGTGTGCCTCTCTTGAAAATGGAGGAACTGCTACAGTGTCTAACCGAGGTCAGCATAAGACAGCAACAGGTATGCAAGCACCTGGCCAGGCAACAGGACACAGCAAACCGAAGAATCGCGGAGCTAGAAGGTGTCAGCGCCCAGGGAATCCCGTTGCCAGAAGCTCGAACACACGCGGGCCGGCTGTTGCAAAAGCTCACTCCACATGATGATGTGGAATCGTATCACCAGCTCCAGCCAACAGAGGAGTGGGCTCAGGCATTGGCACCTCTACTAACCGGCGAGGCACAGCGAGCATACTTCTCACTCGAACCATCCGAAGCAGAAAACTACACAGAACTGAAAAAAGAAATACTGGCCCGGTTGGGGCTGTCTCCCATCGCGGCAGCCCAACAGTTTGCAGAGTGAGAGTTTCGCCCTCGCCGGCCAGCCCGCGCCCAAGCCGCCGACCTATTTCGCCTCGCCCGCCTGTGGTTGCTGGAAGGTAACCCCTCCGCCAGCCAAGTAGTAGAACGTGTAGTCATGGACTGCATGATGAGAGCCCTTCCACGCCCACAGCGTCAAGCTGTGAGCATGAGGAACCCCGGCACAATCTGGGACGTGGTAGAGGCACTCGAGCTGGCAGAGGCGGCACAAATCCGGGAGCCTAGAGAGAGCGCACTGCCGTACTCCCGGAGGGTGGTTCAAGACCAGCGAGCGCCAAGGGGCACCCAGTGACCTGAGAGTAGACCAGCGGCTCCCTTTCCCACGGACGAACCCATGCCATCGGAACCTCACTCACCCCCAACGAAGAAGTGGCTGGCGGGTTGCAGCATGCACGACCACCCGCCAGAAGACGCTCCGGGAACGACGGTGAGGATCCAAGGCCAGGTATACCAGGCGCTGTTAGACTTTGGAAGTACTGTCAGCCTAATCCGCAGCAACATCCTCCCACCTCGGTCGGATGCACATGCAGAGCTGCCGTTAACCTGCGTGCACGGAGACACCCGACGAGTGAAGGCTTGGCAGATCCGAATCAGTGCAGCCGGCAAACCTGGCCGATTGAGGTGGGGCTAATAAGAAGGCTGCCGGTACCTGTAGTCATCGGCAGGAACTTCCCGGGATTCGACCGCCTCCTCACCGCCGCTGCTCACCGACCAGTCAGCCCTGAAGGGAGCCGCCGCCCCAGGAGACGGAGACGTCAAAAGCCCACCCAGCCTGCCCTACTGACGACCGACAGCGGGAGAGATGGTGAGTCCACCCCCTCTACAGCTAACCTATTCTATAATGTGTTCCAGCAGGTGACTAGAGGGGGATCCTTCATCAGGACGACCGACTCAAGCACTGTTGGTCGCAAGTGCGTGTGGCTGAAGGACAAGACCTCCAACCAGGGCCCCATCCTCTCCCGCATTTCATCATAAAGGACGGTCATCTCTATTGTGTCGCTGAGCGAAGGGGGGAGGTGAAACATCTCCTGGTTGTACCCAAGGCAAAGACGGAAACAGTGATGGAACTGGCGCACGCGCACCCGATGGCTGGCCAGCTAGGGGCAGCGAACACCACCCAGAGAATCCGGGACCGGTTCCTCTGGCCGGGCCTCGAAGGAGAGGTCAAGGTCTTCTGCCGAGCATGTCCGACATGCCAGATTACGTCGCCATGGACACCTCCCCCCAGTCCGCTCATCCCGCTGCCCATCATCGAGGTGCCTTTTGAGTGTATTGGAATGGACCTAGTAGGGCCGTTGCCAAAGTCTGCTCGGGGCCACGAACACATCCTCGTCATCGTGGACTATGCTACCCGGTACCCTGAAGCTGTCCCTCTCCGGAAGGCCACCGCTAAGAACATTGCAAAGGAGCTCTTCCTATTATTCAGCCGGGTAGGCATCCCCAGCCAGATTCTGACAGACCAGGGTACCCCATTCATGTCCCGGCTCATGGCTGACCTCTGCCGGCTGCTGAAGGTGAAGCAACTCCGCACCTCGGTTTACCATCCCCAGACTGACGGCCTTGTGGAGCGGTTCAACCAGACGCTGAAGAGGATGCTAAAAAAGGTAGCAGCCGATGACCGAAAGGACTGGGACCAAATGCCGCCATACGTCCTCTTCGGCATCAGGGAGGTCCCTCAAGCGTCCACTGGTTTCACACAGTTTGAACTACTCTTTGGCCGTCAACCCAGAGGCCTGCTGGATGTGGCCCGTGACGCTTGGGAGCAGCAGCTGGTAGCGCTCCGCTCTGTGGTTGAGCACGTTACCCAGATGAAAAGATCGAGCGGGTCATGCCAATGGTCCGGGAACATCTGGTGAAGGCACAGCAGGCCCAGCAACGCCACTTCAACCGGGCAGCCCAACCCCGGGAGTTCCAACCTGGAGAGCGAGTGATGGTGTTGGTCCCCACCTCCGCATGCAAATTCCTGGCCAAGTGGAAGGGCCCATATACCATAGTCGAGAGAGTGGGCCCCATAAACTACAGGGTGAGACAACCTGGTAGACGACAACTCGAACAGATCTACCACGTTAACCTCCTGAAGAAATGGGTGGGGACCAGGGACCAGCTCACTGCCCTCGCCTCCATCTCCCCAGTAGTGGTCGACACCAACCCGGATCTGTCGGCTGCCCAGAAGAAAGAGCTGCAGCACCTGGTCAGTCAGTTCGATGATGTGTTCTCCCACCTCCCCGGGCAGACCAACGTGGTACAACACTCTATCAGGACGCCACCCGGAGTCATCGTCCGGCAACGGCCCTATAGAGTTCCGGAAGCCTGTCGGTAGGCTATAGAGGAGGAAATAAAACAAATGCTGAAGTTGGGGATCATCGAACCATCCCGGAGCCCATGGTCCAGCCCGATCGTGATGGTTCCCAAACCGGATGGCACCCTCCGCTTTTGCAACGACTTTAGACGTCTGAACGAAGTGTCTGAGTTTGACGGCTACCCCATGCCCTGAGTGGATGAACTCCTGGATCGCCTGGGGAGAGCCCAATACATCTCAACACTGGACCTAACAAAGGGGTACTGGCAGGTTCCGCTCTCCCCAGAAGACAAGGTGAAGACGGCCTTCTCGACACCTACTGGCCACTGGCAGTACTGTCGTCTTCCCTTCGGTCTCCATGGGGCGCCCGCGACGTTCCAGAGGATGGTGGACGTCTTACTCCGGCCCCACCATGCCTACGCCGCCGCTTATCTGGATGAAGTGGTGATCCACTCGGAGACATGGGAGGAACACCTGGACCGTCTGCGGAGGGTGCTCACGGAGCTCCAGCAAGCAGGGTTGACTGCCAACCCCCAAAAGTGTCACCTGGCTCTGTTCGACGCCCAGTACCTGGGGTTCAGAGTGGGTCGAGGGATGATCCGGCCTCAGGAGAGGAAGGTCCATCCAGGAGGCCCCGCGACCCAGCACCAAGACCCAGGTACGAGCCTTCCTGGGGTTGGCGGGATATTACCGCTGCTTCATCCCCAACTTTTCCTCCCTAGCCGCCCCCCTTACAGACCTGACCAGGAAGGGGCAGCCGGAAAAGGTAACTTGGACTCCGGAACTGGAAAAGTCCTTCCGCAGCATCAAGACAGCCCTCACCACCGAGCCAGTATTGCGAGCGCCGGACTTTAACTGCCCCTTCCTCCTCCAAACGGACGCTTCAGACACAGGGTTGGGAGCCGTTCTGTCGCAAGTCCAGGAAGGTGAGGAACACCCTGTGCTCTATATCAGCAGGAAGCTGAGCCCAGCCGAGACGCGGTACGCAGCTCTGGAAAAGGAAGCCCTGGCCGTCAAGTGGGCAGTCCTGGAGCTGAAGTACTGTCGCGGATCTGGGCTGGATATGCAGGTCTGTCAGGGGTCACTCCCCACCCTCCCCTAATTCCCCAACATACAAAGTCAATATGTTTCAGGACGGACCAGGACATCGCTTGGGGGGGTGTTAGGGGTTAGCCTGACAGTGGGAGGCTCGAGTGACAAAAACAACAAAAACTCTGTAGATGTAACAAAAATGTAGTTTTTTTATTGGTGCAAAAATCCCAGAAAAACAAAAACTCCCCAGAAAAAACATCCAAAACAAAGCGAGAAAGACACGACAATATTTATAGCTACTTGCATTTGACGACACCGACACACCATACTCCTACAACAACCCACACAAAATGGAAGTCTGGGAGCCCTTTTATGTTGCAGGCTCCGCCCCTGGATCATACCATTTCATAAGTTCATGTGGTGGAAAAATTTTACTGCTATGAGCACAAACAGAGCAAAAATGAATAAAAACAGTAAAGCACATACAAACTCAAAATACACTTATTCATAACACAATTTAGATAAAACATTGCAAAACAAACAAGTTAACAGAAAAATGTTTTTGTGACCTTGATGATATCATCCAAGATGGTGGAACAGTATGGCATGGTAAAGATTGAGTATAAAAAGACCGGGTTTTGAAATGAACAGGTTTGATTCTGAAAATGAAAAATGGTAAGTGAATGCAGTGTGTTTTCCATTAAATGTTGTGCAAAATGACTGTGTGAGTGTATTTATTTCAATGTATGTTTCTAAACTGAACATAAACACAAACATATAGCACACCAAACACTTCACAGATTAACAGAACACATTCAAAATGGTCACAGTTTTATCCAACTATGACATTTCCTCCCCCTTCCCGAGACACCCTTTGTGGTGTCCTAGAGAGGAAATCAGCTGCAGAGTTCTCAGGGCCACTCCTATAGGACACCTTAAACTGAAATGGTTGGAGGGCCAAAAACCACCGTGTAATTCGGGCATTTGTATCCTTCATCTGATTTAACCATATCAAGGCTCTATGATCAGTTTCTAAGTCAAATTTTCTACCTAAAAGGTAGTATTTAAAAGAGTCCAAGGCCCATTTAACTTCCAGGCACTCTTTCTCCACTGTTGAATATCGTGTTTCTCAGGGAAGAAGCTTCCTACTAATAAAAGCAATGGGTTTAAAGTTGCCCTTGCTCCCCTTGCAACAGTACAGCTCCGAGACCACGTTCTGATGCATCAGTCTGCACTGTGAAAAGTTTATCAAAGTCTGGGCTTTGCAACACTGTCTCATTGCATAAAGCGTCTCTTAAGTCTATGAAGGCACTTTCACAATCAGTTGACCACTTAATGGCATTAGGCTTTGTTTTCTTGGTCAACTCAGTTAGAGCCAAAGCTCTTTTTGAAAAGTTGGGGATAAACCTTCTATACCAGCCTACCAAACCAAGAAACGCTCGTACCTGCTTTTTGGTAGTTGGACGTTCTGCTTGTCTGATGGCTTCGATTTTCCCTACTTTTGGACGGATAACACCATGTCCCAGTACATACCCTAGGTAAGAAGTCTCCTCTTTGGCCATTGCACACTTGTCTGGACGGATGGTAAATCCAGCGGACCTTATCCTTGATAGTACCTCCTCAAGATGCTTCAGGTGGTCCTGCCAGGATGTGCTGAAGATGATTATGTCATCCAGATATGCTGCAGCGAATGCCTCCGTCCCATGCAGGATCTGATAATCATCCTCTGGGAAATGGCAGGTGCCCCATGGAGACCAAAAGGAAGCATACAGAAGTGGTAGTGCCCAAATGGAGTTTTAAATGCGGTCAGTTCTTTACTATCTTGGGATAAAGGGACTTGCCAGTACCCTTTGCAGAGATCCAGGGTTGTAAGGAACTTTGCTTTACTTAGTTTTTCCACAAGTTCATCAACTCTAGGCATGGGGTATGGATCAAATTTGCTCACAGAGTTGAGTTTTCTGAAATCCAGGCAGAATCTGAGAGATCCATCCTTTTTTGGTACAAGAACGATGGGGTTGTTCCACTCACTGGATGATGGCTCTATAACTTCCAGTTCCTGCATTATGTTCAACTCCTGTTTCATGACTTGTAACAGTCTTTCCGGCACTCTGTAGACTGGTTGCCGAATCGGTGTAGAGTCTTTCAAATGGATGTGGTGTTGGACAAGGTTTGTTCTTCCAGGTGTGTCTAGGAACAGTTTCTCAGGTATGCAGTTTAGTAGCTGTTGCTGTTGTTCAGGTGACAGATGTTGAAGGTCCAAATGGCAGTCTCTTTGATGAACAGGTAAGTACTGCTCTTCGGTTTTCTTCTCTTCTTCCACTTGTCTGAGCAAGAGTTCTTTCACGAGATCATGTGATGAATTTGGCTGAGAGATTCGAACATGCCACTGTTTCAGCATGTTGATATGGAAGGTCTGAAGAGGGTTTTTCCTGGATGGTATCTCAATCTCATAGGTGACTGGACTGAGTTTCCTTTTCACCTGATAGGGACCTTGCCATTTTGCCAACAGTTTGTTCTCTGATGTGGGTAACAGTAAGAGAACCTGGTCTCCTGGTTTGAACGATATTTCTCTGGCTTTCTGGTCATACCATACTTTCTGCTTGAGTTGTGAATCTGGTATGTTCTTATGGGCCAAAGCTGAAACTTGCTGTAGCTGTTCTCTCATCTTCAGGACATAAGAGAGGAGGTTTTGCTTCCGTGGCTTGTCGTTAGCTTCCCAGCTGTCTCTCAACACATCCAAGGGGCCTCTGACATGATGTGAAAAAATCAGCTCAAATGGTGAAAACCCTGTAGCCGCCTGAGGAACTTCACGATAAGCAAACAACAGGTAAGGTAGCCACTTGTCCCAGTCTTTGCCAGATTCTGAAACAAACTTCTTTAGCATGCTTTTCAAGGTTTGATTGAAACGTTCTACCAGTCCATCAGTCTGGGGGTGATAGGGAGTTGTTCGTACTCTCTTGATGCCTAGTAACTGATACACATGTTGCAATGTGCGACTCATGAAATTCGTACCTTGATCGGTCAACACCTCTCTAGGAATGCCTACATGTGAGAAAAAATGTACTAATGCTGCTGCAATCTGTTTGGCAGTAACTTCTCTCAGAGGGTATGCCTCAGGGTACCTGGTTGCATAATCACAGATTACTAGTATAAATCTGTTACCTCTCTGGCTTCTTTCAACCGGACCCACAATATCCACCCCTATTCTTTCAAAAGGTGTCTCTACAGCAGGAATAGGTACTAGAGGTGTAATAGCAGGTGCTCTGCCTAATGTGAGCTGACATTCTGGGCAAGATTTACAATAATCCTTAACCTCTGTATACATGCCTGGCCAATAAAACCTCTTAGATATCCTCATTAGAGTTTTCATGAACCCTAAATGGCCTGCCCATGGAATTGAATGTCCTAATTCCATAATTTTTTTACGGTATTCCTTTGGTACCAACAGCTGTGTTCCATCCTCCTCAGTTTGTCTATACAGGAGATTGTTTTTAAATCAAAAACATCTCACCACACAAGGAGCTCAATACTGAACCATTGCTGGCTTTTTGAAAGCACTCAGACAATGTTTGATCCTCTCTCTGTTGTTTCTCTAGATCGTTGGAAATGCCTACTTCGGTTTCTTTTATTTCAGGCTCAAACTGTGGCTGCTCTGAACTCTCAATCAGATCTGCAGCCCAATTCCTTCGTCTCATAAGTTTGTCTTCCTTTGAGACCTGTGCTTCACTTATACTCTCTTCATTGAAGAATGGCAGTTCACCTAGTGTACTCTGCACAGAATTATTGGATGCAGGGGTTACCTTTGGGGCTTGAGCTCTAGTAACCACACCACACCAGGTTATTTCCTTTACCAGATCTGCTAAAACTGGCATATCAGTACCGAGCAACACTGGATATGGCAAATTAGTAGCAACACCAACATTCATCAAATAAGGTTGGTAATTTATTTCAATGTAAACTTCAGCAGTGGGTAACTCTGCCTTGTCCCCATGGACACAACACACTGTTACAGTATCTTCACACCAAGAATCCCTTGCTACGTACTGTGCCTGTACTAGGGTTCTTGCACAACCTGTGTCTACTAGGGCTTTAAGTGGTTTTCCATTTAATAAAACAGTTATGGTGGGTTCTTTGCTGATCTTACCAGTTGTAGGGTTGGGTCTGGGTACATAACACAACCTAGCTGATTTAGGCTTTTTAAGCGGACACTGAGGACTAGTGTGACCTGGTTTACCACAGTTGTAACAAATGACCTCAGTAGTAGGCGTGTGAGGTGTGTCTACAGGTGCTGTAGCTTTTGGAGGTATGGGCTTTGAGTGGGTGGGATGTAAGATCTGACCTTGACTATGAGAGTACGAACTTTCTCCCAACCCCTCAGACTTACCTCTTGCTTGTAGATTGCCAGCATATCTGAAGACACCAAAGAATCCTTTACGAGCTGCAACAAAGGCTTCTACCAGTTTAGCTGCTTCTTCTGCCGTGCTAGGATCTCTTTCCTTCACCCAGGTTTTAACTTCAGGGTAGAGCACTCTCATAAACTGCTCCAACACAATAATCTGCATTAAGTCCTTTTTGCTGCTTTCCTCAAACTTCACCCACTTACAGAACAGATCCTTGAGACAGACATACAATTCCATGGGTGACTCTTCAGCGGGTGTGTTCAATGTTCTAAATCTCAGCCTGTAGGTTTCTGCATTGATTTCATACTTTTTGAGGATGAATTCCTTGACTTTTTTTGTAGTCAGACATGTAGGCAGGTGAGATGGCAACAAAAGCACTTCTTGCGTTGCCAGTGAGAAGGGGAACCAGATGAACAGCCCAGTCTTCCTTCGGCCACTTGTACACCTCTGCCATTCTCTCAAAAGT
Organism: Danionella cerebrum; assembly: GCA_007224835.1. Classification (NCBI taxonomy): domain Eukaryota; kingdom Metazoa; phylum Chordata; class Actinopteri; order Cypriniformes; family Danionidae; genus Danionella; species Danionella cerebrum. The sequence goes on along the minus strand of SRMA01026960.1, from coordinate 53,560 downwards.
GGTAAGAAAATGTTCAAAATCGTCAGTGTCTTGCAATCTTGGTAATTGAGGAATCATGTCGAAAACGCGATTTGCTGACCGTTCAGTAGGGAGAGCTCCTATCCGGGCACGTTCCAGATCCAACTGCATCTGTGTGACTTGATGTGTTAGGACCTTAAATTGTTGTTCCCGTCGAGCAGATTCTCTTTCTTGCCTCTCATCTCGGTCCTTTTGATAATGTAGGAATGATTGGAACATTCCTGCTAATGCTGTAAGTGCAGCATCACCTGTGGGGTTAGGCATGTCCTCAGGTTGCCCTGGACTTCCACACGTTGCACCTTGGGTATCCAGATCAGGGTCAGCTGACAACTGTTCCTTCTTCCTGGGTGGCATATTGGGAACCACTCCAATATGTTCTTCTGTCACCAACTTTTAAGTTAATGTCACTCTCCCAAAAAAAAATTACTTCTGACACCAAATGTTAGGGGTTAGCCTGACGGTGGGAGGCTCGAGTGACAAAAACAACAAAAACTCTGTAGATGTAACAAAAATGTAGTTTTTTTTATTGGTGCAAAAATCCCAGAAAAACAAAAACTCCCCAGAAAAAACATCCAAAACAAAGCAAGAAAGACACGACAATATTTATAGCTACTTGCATTTGACGACACCGACACACCATACTTCTACAACAACCCACGCAAAATGGAAGTCTGGGAGCCCTTTTATGTTGTAGGCTCCGCCCCTGGATCATACCATTTCATAAGTTCATGTGGTGGAAAAATTTTACTGCTATGAGCAGAAACAGAGCAAAAATGAATAAAAACAGTAAAGCACATACAAACTCAAAATACACTTATTCATAACACAATTTAGACAAAACATTGCAAAACAAACAAGTTAACAGAAAAATGTTTTTGTGACCTTGATGATGTCATCATCCAAGATGGTGGAACAGTATGGCATGGTAAAGATTGAGTATAAAAAGACCGGGTTTTGAAATGAACAGGTTTGATTCTGAAAATGAAAAATGGTAAGTGAATGCAGTGTGTTTTCCATTAAATGTTGTGCAAAATGACTGTGTGAGTGTATTTATTTCAATGTATGTTTCTAAACTGAACATAAACACAAACATATAGCACACCAAACACTTCACAGATTAACATAACACATTCAAAATGGTCACAGTTTTATCCAACTGTGACAGAAGGGTGTGGCGGGTGTCCATTCCATTCCTTAAGCTGGCCGGGCTAAGCGACACACCTGGACCCCGCAATCAACGGCCACCTAGCCTCAGCTGCCGGCAATCAGTGGGACCAGATAAGAGAGAGAAGAGACCCAAGCCAATGGCGCTTCGACCAGGCTAGATGACAGACATTAAAGGCTCTTCTCTCTCCCTCCAGAAAGCAGCTGAGACCAATGGGAACACTTTTCCGGGAACTCCTTCACTTCACTTCACTGCTACACAGGACCAGAGCATGGGCACAAAAGGGGAACAAGCACGAAGAACTCACCATCACCGAAGAACACTGTCTTTTTGTGTGAAAAAAATCCACCCTCCGGGCACTTTATTACACTAATCATTGTCGTGTGATCCTTCACCCCGCTACACAAGGAATGTCCATCATTTAAAAAAAAGTAAGTAACTTTTACATTTTTTAAATAAAAACACAACTAGAAAAACTCTACAATGATAAAACTTTTTGCCAAGACTTTGAATCCTTTAAAAACTTAAAGTTTTTGTCTTTTTTTTAAATAAAAACACAAAAAGCAAAACTCTAGAATTAAAATAATCCTTTTCAAGGAATGTGCATCATTTAAAAAAAAAAGTAACTTTTACATTTTTTAAATAAAAACACAACTAGAAAAACTCTAAAATGATAAAACTCTTTGACAAGACTTTGAATACTTTAAAAATTGTGTTTTTTTTTTCTATTTTTAATTAAAAACACAAAAAGAAAAACCCTAGAATTAAAAATATCATTTGCAAGGAATGTGCAGATTTTAAAAAAGTAAGTAACTTTTACATTTGTGACGGGAGTCCATTCCAATCAGCGCGGTCCTGGCATAAAATGGAAACACCTGGCGCCCGTCGTCACAGGGAGATCGGGAGCAGCCGCGCATCATTAGCGTGGCAGCATAAGAGAGAGAGCAGAGGAAGCCAGGGTGAGCAGAACCTCCGAAGAGTGCAGCGGCTAACTCCTCTCTCTCTCTCTACCTCCAGACAGCCCGTGAAGACCAGACGACGGCACCGTCCCCCACCGCACCGTTTCATCTGGGCACCGAGCACGAGAGCACACCTGGGATTGGGAAGAGCACCACGAAGAAAGAGGACACGAGCACCGAGCACTTAAAGACTGCACAACCCTTGAGCATTCCATTCATCACTTTTAATAAATCCACCCTCCGGGGAACTTTTCTGTTAAAAACCTTGTTGTGTGATCCCTCTCCTGCGACAACTGGTGGAGAATGCGGGTATAACACCCAGGGGGGGATCACACTCAAGCGTTTCTACAACCCGGATATTTAACCCTGCAGTTTTTTTTTCTCTTTTTTTCATTTTTTTCTGGATTCACAGTGAGTACGGTGTGCGACGCTCTCCAAAATGGAAGACATCGTCAAACACCTGGCTGAGATGACCATCCGACAACGACAAATCGTCGAGTTCCTGGCGAAGCAGTAGAGCGAAACGGAGCGGAAGGTTAGCGATCTTCAGGGTGCAAATCCCGCTTCCCGATGTGAGAGCTCAGGCTATGCGGCTTCTCCAAAAGCTGACTCCCCACGATGACGTCGAATCCTACCTCCAGCTCTTTGAATCCACTGCAGGATCGGAAGGGTGGCCACGAGATGAGTGGGCACGGGCGCTGGCACCGCTGCTAACCGGCGAGGCGCAACAAGCTTTCTTTTCTCTGGACTCCAGCATACGGGATGATTACGAAGAGCTCAAGAAGGAGATACTCGCTCGACTGGGCCTATCCCCCATCTCCGCGGCACAGCAATTCCACGGCTGGGAGTATCGCCCTCGCCGGCCAGTGCGCGCCCAAGCCGCTGACCTATCCCGCCTCGCCCGACTCTGGCTGCTCGAAGGAAGCCCCTCCGCGAGCCAGGTCGTTGAACATGTGGTGCTGGACAAGCTGTTGAGAGCGCTTCCTCGCGCACAGAAGCAGGCGGTGCGGATGAGAAACCCAACCACATTATGGGAGGCCGTAGAGGCCATTGAGCTGGCGGAGGTGGCCCACCGCGACGACCCCGGAGAGCGTGCGCCATCGTACCCCCGGAGGGTGGTCCAGGACCCGCGTCCGCCAGAGGGCACCCCGCGACCAGAGAGCAGACCGGCGGCTCCCTTCCCCCACGACGAACCGATGCCTACGGATCCACCATCACCCCCCAAGAAGAAATGGCTGGCGGGTTGTGGATTCCACCATCGGTTGCCTGAAGGAGCCCCGGGAGTGACGGTGAGGGTCAATGGACGCCACTATCACGCGTTGTTGGACTCGGGGAGTTCCGTGAGCCTGCTGAGGAGCCAGCTCCTCCCACCTCGACCCGAAACCCATGCCATACTGCCTCTAACGTGCGTCCATGGAGAAACCCGAGAAGTGAAGGCCCGCGACGTTCAGCTCCAGGCCAGAGGGAAGACCTGGATGGTCGAGGTGGGTTTAGTGAAAAACCTACCTGTACCAGTACTACTCGGCAGGAATTTCCCCGGGTTCGCAGGCCTGCTCACCGCCGCCACCCACCGACCCGTCAGCCCTGGAGGGAGCCGCCCAACCCCGTCGCAGGAGGAGGCTTCATCCAACCCGGCTGTCACCCTAACGTCGGATAGCGGGAGAGATGGTGAGTCCGCCCCCCCCCTCTGCTAACCTCTTCTATGATGTGTTCCAGCGGGTTACACGAGGAGGGTCCTTCAGCCGCGAGCAGCATGAAGACGACCGGTTGAAGCACTGTTGGGCTCAGGTGCGCGTGGCTGAGGGACAGGAACTCCAACCCGGGCCTCATCCTCTCCCGCATTTCATAGTGAAGGATGGTCTGCTCTACTGCGTCGCCGAACGACGGGGGGAGGTTAAGGAGCTACTCGTCGTCCCCCGGTCGAAGACGGAGATGGTGTTGGAGCTCGCACACTCCCACCCAATGGCCGGGCACCTGGGAGCAGGGAACACGACCCAGAGGATCCGAGACCGCTTCCACTGGCCGGGGATTGACGGCGAGGTAAAAGCGTTCTGCAAGGCATGCCCTACGTGCCAGAAGACATCACCGCAAACGCCTCCCCCCAGTCCACTGATTCCACTCCCCATCATAGGGGTGCCCTTTGAGAGGATTGGGATGGACTTAGTGGGGCTGTTGCCGAAGTCTGCCCGAGGCCATGAGCACATCCTGGTCATCGTGGACTACGCCACCCGGTACCCGGAAGCCGTGCCCCTACGCAAAGCCACCGCGAAAAACATCGCCCACGAGCTGTTCCTGATGTTTAGCCGGGTGGGCATCCCAAGCCAGATCCTGACTGACCAGGGAACCCCCTTCATGTCCCGGCTGATGGCTGACCTCTGCCGGCTGCTAAAGGTCGGCCAGCTCCGCACCTCGGTCTACCACCCCCAGACAGATGGCCTGGTCGAGAGATTCAATCAGACCCTCAAGCGGATGTTAAAAAAGGTGGCCGCTGAAGACAGACGCGACTGGGACCGAATGATCCCCTATGTCCTCTTCGGCATCCTGGAGGTACCCCAAGCCTCCACAGGGTTTACCCCATTTGAATTGTTGTTCGGCCGTCAACCAAGGGGCCTCCTAGATGTCGCCCGAGATGCGTGGGAGCAGCAGCCGGTAGCGCTCCGCTCTGTGGTCGAACACGTGACCCAGATGCGTCAGAACATCGAGCGGGTCATGCCGTTAATCCGGGAACACCTGGTCCAGGCGCAGCAAGCCCAACAACGGCACTTCAATCGGGCAGCCCAGCCCCGGGAGTTCCAGCCGGGGGATCGAGTGATGGTCCTGGTCCCCACCTCCGCCTGCAAGTTTTTGGCCAAGTGGCAGGGGCCATACACCATCACAGAAAAAGTTGGCGACGTCAATTATAAAGTACGGCAACCAGGGAGAAGACAACCGGAGAAACTGTACCACATAAACCTCCTGAAAAAGTGGGTGGGGACCAGAGATCAACTGGCCGCATTCGCCTCCTATTCCCCGGTGGTAGTGAACTCCAGTGAAGACCTCTCGGCTGCCCAGAAGAAGGAGCTGCAGCACCTGGTCAGTCAGTTCCAGGATGTGTTCTCCGATCAGCCAGGGCAGACCAACGTTGTCGAGCACCACATTAGGACCCAACCAGGAGTCATCATCCGGCAACGGCCCTACAGAGTACCGGAAGCCCGTCGGCAGGCTATAGAGGAGGAAATCCAACAAATGCTGAAGTTGGGGATAAAAAAGCCATCCCGGAGCCCGTGGTCCAGCCCCATCGTGATGGTCCCTAAACCCGACGGCACCCTCCGCTTCTGCAACGATTTCCGAAGACTGAACGAAGTCTCGGAATTCGACAACTACCCCATGCCCCGAGTGGATGAGCTCCTGGATCGTATAGGGAGGGCACGGTACATTTCCACCCTAGACCTCACCAAAGGCTACTTGCAGGTGCCAGTGGCCGCAGAAGACAGGCCCAAGACTGCCTTCTCGACACCATCAGGCCACTGGCAGTACCGACGTCTCCCCTTCGGCCTGCATGGAGCCCCGCCCACATTCCAGCGCATGATGGATATACTGCTTCGCCCACACCAGACCTACGCCGCCGCATACCTGGATGATGTGGTTATCCACTCGGAGGCGTGGGACGACCATCTGGACCGGCTGCGGAGGGTGCTCACGGAGCTCCGGGAAGCCGGACTCACCGTCAACCCCCGCAAATGCCACCTTGCCCAAGCTGATGCGTCATACCTGGGATTCCGGGTGGGGCGCGGCGTGATCCGCCCACAGGATAAAAAGATTGAAGCCATCCAGCAAGCCCCTCGCCCCACCACAAAGACCCAGGTACGAGCCTTCCTGGGGTTGGCGGGGTATTATCGATGCTTTATCCCCAACTTTTCCTCTATCGCCGCCCCCCTGACAAACCTGACCAGGAAGGGGCAGCCGGAGAAGATCGTGTGGACTCCGGAACTAGAGGGGACGTTCCGGAGCATAAAGCAGGCGCTCACGACGGAACCGGTACTCCAAGCACCTGACTTTAACTGCCCCTTCCTGCTACAGACTGACGCCTCCGACACAGGGTTGGGAGCCGTCCTGTCCCAAGTACAGGAAGGTGAGGAACACCCTGTGATTTTTCATCAGCAGGAAGCTGAACCCGGCCGAGACCCGGTATGCGGCCGTTGAGAAGGAGGCCCTGGCCGTCAAGTGGGCAGTCCTGGAGCTGAAATACTATCTCCTGGGCCGGCGGTTCACCCTCCTGACAGACCACGCCCCACTCCAATGGATGGCCAGAGCGAAAGACACCAACACTCGGGTGACCCGCTGGTTCCTCGCGCTCCAGGACTTCCAATTTGAAGTCCGTCATCGGGCTGGGGCCGACAACGGCAACGCCGATGGCCTATCCCGGATCTGGGCCGGCTACGCAGGTTTGTCGGGGGTCACTCCCCACCCACCCTTGATACCCAATCTTTCTGTGATACATTTCAGGACCCACCAGGACAACGTTTGGGGGGGGGGGGAGTGTGACGGGAGTCCATTCCAATCAGCGCGGTCCTGGCATAAAATGAAAACACCTGGCGCCCGTCGTCACAGGGAGATCGGGAGCAGCCGCGCATCATTAGCGCGGCAGCATAAGAGAGAGAGCAGAGGAAGCCAGGGTGAGCAGAACCTCCGAAGAGTGCAGCGGCTAACTCCTCTCTCTCTCTCTACCTCCAGACAGCCCGTGAAGACCAGACGACGGCACCGTCCCCCACCGCACCGTTTCATCTGGGCACCGAGCACGAGAGCACACCTGGGATTGGGAAGAGCACCACGAAGAAAGAGGACACGAGCACCGAGCACTTAAAGACTGCACTACCCACGAGCATTCCATTCATCACTTTTAATAAATCCACCCTCCGGGGAACTTTTCTGTTAAAAACCTTGTTGTGTGATCCCTCTCCTGCGACACATTTTTAAAATAAAAACACAACTAGAAAAACTCTACAATGATAAAACTCTTTGCCAAGACTTTGCAAATCCTTTAAAAAAAATGATAGTTTTTGTCTTTTTTTAAATAAAAACACAAAAAGAAAAAATGTAGAATAAAAATCATTTTCAAGGAATGTGCAGATTTTTAAAAAAGTTTTTAAAGGATTCAAAGTTTCAAGTATTCAAAATAAATAATAGTTTGCGAATATTTACCATTAAAACATTGTTTCTCACAGTACCCAATGTAAAGACAAATACAATACAGAAAAAAATGTACATACTAATTTTATTAATTTTTGGCCTCTTTGTTGGAAAGTCTTCGCGACCCACCCCAGGGTTAGGAAAGACGGATCTATACAGTGCTTTCCAGACGTTATTCATTCATTTACAGTACCACCACCAAACACACCCCACCACTGTCACACATCCGCACAGGGCAAAACGTCTGTCGTAAACTAGTACCAAAGCTAGTCCTCAGCTAGTACCAAAAACAGTCACGAATCTCAAGCCACATCTTCTGAGCCTTCCTCTCGTTCTACAGCACTTCCTCAAAACTAAATACCCCTGCTCAGCTGAAATGGTGCCCCTCTTTGGGCTGTTTGCTAAAGGCCTTTACACAACAATGGATCTGTTGCACTGCAGCGGCTGCAGCGTTAATTCTCTTGTGGGTGCACAGACCCTCTCCTGAACACTAGATGGCGCTCCCGTGAACTGCTCTTTGTGCTCATAAACTAAAGTGACGAAATGTTCATTCTCTTCTCTTCTGCCCCTCTGATGTACAGCTCATTTTGTTCTCGAGCACCACGTACCGCTGCCTCTCTCACCTGAAGACATGTGACCAAATGTGAAAGGTCACATTAGCGCTCATGTATTTAAAATTAAAGATCCCTGTTTGCAGCAGAAGTGTAGGTGTGTAAGGGTGTGCAGCTACACGCACACTCATACCCACAGACGCACGCACAGGTTATCCCTTCCACTCGGACCCTGGGTGCAGAGCATATCAAATACAATTCCCCCACACAAAATACGTGTGAGCAGAGCCTGTGTTTTATTTCTGGCTAAAGGAATGACCTTCCCGTTTCGACAGGCTTGCAGGCTCAAAAGTACCAGCAATGAATAATAGTGTGCGTGCGTGTGTGTGTGTGAGACCTGTGTTCTCCATGTCCTCCAGCGCCCCTCAGCTCCCCTGATGCTGGGAATGCCGCTCTCAACGCTCACTCCTGCTCCGGTGATGACAGCAATGTGACGCGCCTTCATGAACACCTCACGAAACTCTGCCATGTCTGCCACACACACACACACACACACACACACACACACACAACACGCTCTCAGTGGAACGTGTGAGCAGAAGAAAACACCTGAGAAGATATGAAGGGTGTACCTTTGTTGTTGGTGTGAGCAGCGTGAGGATGACAAACAAACAAACTAATGTCTCAGTGACACAACGCCACAGGAAGTTAGCGTTGATCTCAACTGATATCAACTTCACGTTTTGTGATGAAAGTAAATAAAGCGTCTACTTCGAGATTAAGAGTCTGAGAGAGAAAGTTTCTAGAGTCAGCGATGGTTTGGGTTGCCATGTCATCTGCTTGTGTTGGTCCACTGTGTTTCTGAGCGCCAAGGTCACCCATCAGGAAGTTTAAGAGCACTTCATTTTCCTGCTCCTGACCAATGTTATGGAGATGCTGATTTCATTGTCCAGCAGGACCCCAGAGAAAATCCCCCGTGTTTTGAAGAGAAAGATGCGATACACCAGATCCAATAATGCAGAGGAGCGACCCGAGCAGTGCCACACACGGACCGACTCCATGCCATTGCTGCAGCTAAGAATCTTTTAGATTTAGAATCGTTTTAGTATTTCCAAAAACCCTTGCTTTGTTTTGGCCTTTAATAATATTCTAATTTTCTAGCATACTGACGTTTGGAGTTTTCGAAAGTTGTCTGATACAATCCTCAAAACTAAAATAATTAAACACTTGAAATATCTCTGTCTGTGTGGAAAGAAAGTGGACAATAAACACGATGGAATTGCAGAAAAAAAATCAACTTTACCTCGATATTTTAAACGCATGACGTGAGTGCATTCCTGAACTCATAACAATCAATTCAGGCTGACGACGTTTCGAAATCATCGTATGAGAGCCACGGGTTCAGTTTGAAGCAGACCGTGTGTCTCACCTGAGCTCGAGCGAATGAGCTGATTGACAGCTGTCCATCTTCTGCTGGAAGCCACTGCACTCCACATCTGTGTCAGATGACCTGCACAGAGAGCACCGCGGTTACCGTCTCATCTGGTTTACAGTACACATATATATACATCCAGTGATGCGCCAACATTTCTGAATTTGAGCGATGGGGAAAGCAAGAGATGCGGAAGGATCTCCGGGAAAAGGAAGTTGAACTGTACAAAACAGGAGAGGGATATAAAACAACAGGGAATCAGCAGTGTTCAAACTCTGATGGAGAAGTGGAAAGGGGGGGGATTCTGGTTAAAACACATTTCTGCTACAACTGCCAGAAACGATGGAAGATGAATGCAGCATGTTCTCAAAAGCTCTAGGTCTGGGCGATTAATTGAAACGTAATCGACATTCAGAACCTCTAATCCAGGGGTGTCAAAACTCATTTTCACCGAGGGCCACATTAGCATGATGGCTGTCCTCAAAGGGCCAGATGTAACTTATAAATATAATAAATAAATTATTTATAACTTATTCAAGTGACAATTCAGTCGCATAGAAACAATTGTATGCTTGTTGTTCTAGTATAAATCCTTTTGATTTTTGTCAGCTTATGAAAACCCACATAACTCCATTAATGAAGGATCAAACTGTCCAAGTGAATAAAGAAAAATAGCATTTTTGTCATTTGTTTAGCGAAAAAAAAAACCTCACAGACTGAAGACGATGCATATCGACCATCATCTTTTATCATCAGGCTCCAGAAACAGATCACAGATAAACTATTAGCTCCGCCCATTTCACATCTTGAACTTTATTTTAGCGTGAGAAATCGGAGTTGTGGCGTGAGAGATCTCTCAAATGTGTGAGTCTTACGTTCAATGTGTGAGAGTTGGCAGCTCTGCATTGTCACTCGTGAGTATGGATGTGGAAACACCGTTGCGGCTACCTTAGGCATTGTGGGAAATATAGTTTTTTTCTTTTTTTAAATATTGAAAACTTTTAAGCTCTCGCGGGCCACATCTGACCCGGCGGCCTTGAGTTTGATACATGTGCTCTAATCGATCAAATTTTATCACATCAATTGTCCTTGCTCCATTTTCATAAAATGGCTTTAAAATCAGGTAATGCTCCCTTCATTCAAACATCTCTCACTTGTAATGTCAATATATTTACAGCACAAGCCTTTAGAATGAATTACAAGAGGTAAAATAAATAAATAATCAATTAAATGCTCAATCAGAGATTGTGATTTTTGGTGTTTCTGTTGTCATTATGATTTAAAAAGTGTAAACACCGTTGTTAAACAATTAAAGCTTTGCTGTGGCTCAGTTGGTAGAGCATTGCGCTAACAACGCAAAGGTTGTGTGTTTAAATCCCAGGGAAAGCAAGAACTGACAGAAAAAAATATGTTCATTCAAATGTAAGTCGCTTTGGATAAAAGCGTCTGCCAAATGCGTAAATGTAAATGTAAAGGCTTCACCCAAACACTGACTATGAGTGGAAAACATACTTTTGTGTCATTTCTCAAAAATAGCATAGAAATCAACATTTTGGCCAGGGTGTGTAAACTTGCATACGGGCTAATCAGCTTCTACAATATGAAAACCGTTCTAGAATACTGTAAATATCTAAACATTATGAAACACAATCATTCATTTTTATTAAAAGAGTAATTAAGCTGTAGATGCTCAAGTCGAGGTGGGACAGATTCAATCCCAAAATAAATATATATTACATTTAATTTGCTTAAATGCACATGAAACTGATATCAAACAAGTGGTTTCTCATATGGAGCGCATTGTTTTTCTGAAGTCTGGTGAATCTCTCTCTGTGATTGACAAGTTAGTAATGTGGTCAGTGTCACACCGGTCAGCTACAGAGACCACGACTGTCAACTGAAATGCTTCTTTCCTTTCGCTTTAACACACAGACTGCTAATTATGAATGAAACAAATCCAAGACACGCTTTTAATAATGTTACTCTGTATTTTATGGTTATAGTTTAAATGAAAAATATTAAAGTGGCCCAGCGATGTGCGCTGGAGACCCCCGTGACCCCAAAATGGAATAAGCAGGTTGGAAAATTAATGAACATTAGAGTGGGCCGATTCTTTTTTTTTTTAAATGATCTGGCTCTGAGTTGATCAAAACCCGCAATTTAACGTTTAAAAGTGGCATTACGCTGCATATCTAATTAAAGAATCATTTCAGTTTGTTGTTGGGGATTAATAAAATCATAACATGGAATTTTTAAATCCTGTAATAGGGCACTTTAAAATGGTTGTTTTTCCAGAGGTCAGATTTTGTACGGTCCCTGAATGTCCAATTAAATGGCAAAAACAGGTCGAATTAAACATTTCGTCTGGCTGGTAAATACTTTTAACATAAATGGACAGTGGTGGACAGTGTGCCGGACATATAGACGTGGTTGTGCAGGGGTTACCCTCCTTTTCCCTTTACCCACTTATTTTCCTGTCTAAATAAAGCCCGCCCATTCTAATTAAAAGTAAAATTAATCTTAAAAAAAAAATAAACAATCTTTCACTCGGGTTCTGGAAGTGAACAGGTTTTGTCACTCAGCTAAAATCAGCACTTCTCTCTAATTGGGTAATGAGAGAATTAAGCGAACAGAGCTCAGAGAGGAAAATACTGTTCCACACGAGCCTTTATAACCGGACTCGTTTTAGCATCACACATAGAAAGCAAAACTTGTTTTAAAACGGCAACTCTCCATTTGTTTGAGAGATAAAGTAATGTGAAGTTGGTTCAATGTCCATGTGACGTTTATTTGTAACTCAAGTGACGGGTGAAAATACAAATTTGAGTCCTGAGAAATTGTTGATAGCTTTATTGGTCCATGAGCTGTCATCTGTCAAAATATCCACCACTTTTCTCAGTCCATGAGCCCTTTAGTATTATCACCCGTCACAATACAACTCATCTAAACCGGCATGAATGTGGCATAGTATGGGCAAAAACACAATGTGAAACTATTTACTCATAAATTTAGCAGAGTTTTTCGAACTGTACTTATTTATCTTAATAGGTAAATATATTTAGTTATTTATACAGTGTAACAAACCCTCGACATAACACAGGTAATTCAAATGGTAAATAGGCGTTCAGAATTAGTCAGTCTTGTGTTGTTTTACAGTAAGGTGAGTTAATCGACTTCAATACAAATCTTACGAAATACCTTCGCATTAACCAAGTCATCGAGTCAACTTATAACCAAAACTCTTCTTTGATAGCAAGCTGGGTTCACTCATTTAGTCTTAGACATCGCTCCCGTCTATTAATCGCTTCTTACGTGTGCGATAAATAATTTCTTACCTTAAACAAGATGTGAAAAGTTTCTTTTAACGAGACCTGCTCCTGCCGTAAACATGAACGTAAACATGTCGTAAACTGGTATCATAAAGCGTGTCGGTTTCTATGGTGAGTCTGTCACGTGATGTTGTCGGTCCGCTGTGCGCACAGCAGCACAGTGTGTATATAATATAAACTTTAGGTGCGTTCGAGCTCATGAAGCGCTGTGCAGACCGATCGGCGAGATTAGCCGAAAGCAGTCGGGGAGGAGCTGAAAATGGAGAAGTAAAGTCGGACACGTTGGGAATCTCGTTGCTTCCTGAAACATGGCAGGTCACGTGGCGTTTGCCCACTTTGTCGCAGATGAACTGGAAGTTATAGAAATACCTTTTCTGTCGGAAGAAATGCAGCAGAATGAACATATATGTGCGTGTGTAAATCATTTAATTTTAAAATAACTGAACAAATACTGTTTTACAAAATCAAGCTAATACTGAATCAAATCATGTTTTGTTTAGTGACGTCATGATAGGCTTCTGGTAACAATAAATAGTTAGCTGTAATTGCTGTTGAAGAGTAAACTACTTGTTTTGTGTTTATAGCACAAATACAAATAAGTTTTTATATTGCATGTTCAACAGTCGTGTAAACCTTAATTGTTGGAATCTATCCCAGTTCTACAAAAAAAACACTGAATGACAATACTTTTGAATTACAATAAATGTTTATATAATAAGTACAATAATAATAAGTACATGTTTTTATTGTATAGATTAGTTCCAAAAGTACTAAACTTTGTGGAGGAGGTTGTCCCCCTATACAGTCCCTCAGAGTTTTGCAGTCATTTCAGGCTTTCCAAAGAACAAGTGGAGGTGCGAACTACATAAAGTCAACATAATTGAACTACAATTTGGTATATTCTCCTGAAACCTTATGTTTTACCTATACAGGATGTCATTACTACCCTTGGACCTGTTTATATGAATTTACAGCAAAGCAAACTGCCAGTCACACAGTGTTCTTTTATGCCTTTGGACATTGGCCAATCAGGAGTCATACCGTGGGGTAGCAGACAGATTCAACATCTCAAAATCTACTCTTGCTAAACATCTCCATGGGTTTTGTTGTTATGTTAATACAAACATGGTCCATCACATCTCCTGGCCCAGAGGCCAAAGGCTGGAAATGTCAAAGTTGAAATTTGACTTAGCAGGTTTCCACAACACAAGTATGTGCGGTGGATGGGTGTCACATTCTTATAAGGAGATCCCACTGTGATAATCCCCTTGCCTACCTGAATAGGAAGCAATTCTATTCTGTAATTTTAACTGGATTTTGTGACCGTGAGCGGCGCTTCTGTCACAAAATCAAAAGAGAAACAACATAAAATTAATGCAACAACACTTAACAGATTTCAATTTGTCTGATTTAAGTGGTTGTCTGTTTGTAATTTTTGTGGTTTAGAATGTATGTGATATTTATGGCATAAACAAGTTTTAATAAACTAAAAACACTGAACATGAATGACCTGCACATTATAAGAAATTAGGCTGTGGTTTTTTGTAGTTAGATTTAGATTGTAGTTATGTAGTATAATGTTGTAGTTATGTTCTGTGGTATGTATTTTTTTTACATTTAACTCTTACCTTCAGTTAGCTAAGGGCAGGTTAGAAAAACCACCAAGAAAAATCATAGATGCACAAGCACAATGTATATGTCTTTATTATAATTTATACCAGTGTATAAAAGTGATCTGAATGTTGTATTTTTCAATTGACAATGCACACTAGCACAATGCAGCACATGCAAGTGAAGCAGCTACTATAGATTTCAGCATCAATGTTGACCACATTACATTAAATTACTGACATTTTAGTTATTCCATAAAAAACATTACTCAAATATGCAGCTGAATACTATAGTTGGTCTGTATGAAAAAAGGACAATAATAAACTTATGCACAAATCCAATAAAATAATTTAAGGGAAAAAAATGTACTGCAGTCAAAAGATCGTAAACTATTTACGAAATGGCATGCAAATTGATTTGTTATGCAATTGTATGGATTGAAGCACGAAACACGCGTGATCGTCGTCATGTGGTGAATGTGGCCAATCATGAGAAGCTGTGACGTCATCATATCCTGGTGCAGTCGCTCCTAAAATGCTGCTCTGGCTGAGCAAGCCGGCTTTTATCGAAACGCTCTCGCGTTACTTTGATGCCACACGTGAACGTCACGTGGCGTCAGCGCCGGTTCAAGTCGGACAGAATTTCTAACCGGCATGCACTACTTCAAGTCAGCCGCCGATCGGTCTGCGCAGCGCCGCATTAAGTCAAACGCACCTTTTATTTCTGGGACTAACACTCCCACGTTACACAAACTTTCTCTTCTCTTCTATAACACGTGTATTACTCAGTTAGACCCCAATCACCAGCACCGTCTACTGGTCGTTTCAAAGAACTATTTTTTTATTCTACCGAGAAATGAATATGAGAATATGTAATAATTATCCACGAATCCACAAGTATTGACAATATAAAAAGGTTCAAGTACAAATATTGTTTACTCTGAACAGTTTTATGATTTCATATTTAGGACCACAGTTTCAATCACATAGAACACATTTTCTTTAAGTTGAAAGTGACAATGACTGTAGTTTACGTCAATATTTATTAAGTCCATCTTTTACCTTTTATCATTATATTAAAACACATACTTTAATTAAAACGGATGAGACAATGACAAATTAATAACTGCAAATATTCCCATGGGCACACATTTGTGCACGTATACACACACACACGCGCACGCACGCACGCACATTTGTACGCATACACACGCAAACAGTCCGGCTTTCTTCTCTCATGCTTTGAGTGTGTTAATGTTTGTAGTGAACAGCCAGTCTGCAGGAAGCGTCGCTCTCCTCTTCTGCCTCCTTACACACAAGTAAGTGGTGACACCAGAGGCCATGAGCATGACCACAAAAACACAGACCCCCGAAATTACGGCTATGACGATGAGATTGTGTGTGGAACTCCGGAACTCACAGCGTTCACCATAGAACCACCAATCACTCCCCGCCGCACACCTAATGCACACAAAGAAAACCAGTTAGGGAGATCAAGAGCAGCCGGTTTCCAATATCGTTCTTAAAAATCCTACTGCAATCCCCGACCCACCTGGGGTAGGACAAGGGCGCGATCAGCAATAGGCCACATCGCCTCCTTGATCTCCCATAGAGACAGAACATCCCATTCTTTGTGTGTGGGTGCAAAAATGTACTGGGAGCCGATGCAGGGTCTGGTTATATTCTTTTATAGATAACTGTTTTGCATTTAAAAATAAATAGTGTTGTTATTTCTGTTCTTAATTTGTTTATTTATTTATTTATATTAAAAGCACAACAAAAAGTGCCAATAAGAGTACCGTTAAAGTACCGGTAATTCTCTCCACCTGTCATGTCCCAACCCGTCCAGCAGAGGAAGTCAAGACGGTCTTGACAACCAGCTGGTCAGTAGTTGACCTAACCCACCTGATGCTTGTTTACGGTTGTAGATGTCGTCTTTACTCAGTCTTGTTTAAGCTTTGCTACGTTGAGTGCCTTTTCATCTTTCCCGTTTGGAATGTGGTTTTGGAACCTTTTGTGAAAACTAGTGATAGGTAAATGAGGCGCCATGACACGTTTAGAGACGATGGCAAACTGTATTGATACAGTGTTGCTGAATACCGACACCTGCTGGATTTTAAAAATCACTACAGGCAACGATGTCGAGACTCAACTGACGCTGATTTGATGGCCCAGTATATAAAATAAAATCATTCAGTCATTGTATTACTTCATATCTTCATTAAGATTTTAAATGTCTTTGTTATGTTTATATAGAATCAATAAATAATGTGAACATGTTTCGTAATGTGAAGATCTAAGTCAGGGGTGTCAAACTCATTTTCACGAGGGCCACATTAGCATTATGGCTATCCTCAAAGGGCCAGATGTAACTTATAAATGTAAAACAATGTAATTGAATGTAATGTAAAATAAATTTATTTTAACATGAGAAATCGGAGGTGTGACGTGAGAGATCTCTCAAATGTGTAAGTCTTACGTTCAATGTGTGAAAACGGCAGCTCTGCAGTTTCACTCGTGAGTATGTATGCGGAAGCTGCGGCTACCGCATAAGGCATTGTGGGAAATGTATTTTTTTGTTTTATTTTAGACACTCAAAACTTTTAAACTCTCGCGGGCCACATTAGATTACATGGCGGGCCACATCTAGCCCGCGGGCCTTGAGTTTGACACATGTGAATTAAATGAACAAGGCTTGTGGACTGGTTTTGATTGTTTTACAAGAAGTTTTTGAGTCTGTTCCACTGTCGAAAACACGCATTCACACGGCACAGATGACAAATACCTTAGTTTCCAGTCTGTTATGTTGTATCTTGACCCCACACTAAAATATCATCCACTATGTTCACGACATCCTCCAAACCTTCCAGTCTCTGTGCAATGCACTTTTGAAACACTGACGCTACTCCAAACGGAAGTCTCATGAACCGATATCGTCCATACGGGGTGTTGAAGTTTTTATTGAAGTATCATATCGTTTGGGACCTCACGGCCTAACACTTTCTCCAACTCAATACTCCACTTTCAGATTCCTGAGGTCAGTCCGAGAAAAAAGAGCCCTCAATGACCTCTCTAGCACCATCCTAGCCTTAGTTAGAGCCCCTTAAAGTCTTAAATCTCACTCGTGCCTTTTTTTCAATGTGAGTTTTAAACCTTTAAAAAATCATATAAAAACAATGCTTCATTTTATCATCACCAATCTCCAGATGTAACCCAGGTGAAGCCGTTTAGAGCCGTTTTCCTTCTATTTATTATTTCACGTAGTTGACGTAGTCACGTGACCGCAGTACCGCCAATCAGGCGGCATATTAACCGGAAGTTAGACGCACCGGTCAGTGCGAGGCATAGGGTTCCAGGGCAAACATTACAGGAGCTGACTACCGGGTCCTGACCAACACTAAAACGAACGTGATCGCTTGTTAACTACGGAATTGGCCAGGTTGGATGGCGAGCCAGAACCGAAAGAAATGAACTGAACTGAGCTAAGGCCCTAAGCCTTACACATTTTCACTTAGCGGGTCAATACCGCAAGACCTCACCTGCTCGGTTGGGCCGGTAGGAGGCTCTTGTAGCTGCCTTTTGTGATTTTTCTCTGAACTGAATTATTGAGTGTATGTTTCTCTTAAATGGCCATTCTCGTTTTTCATTTTTATTGTATTGTATGTCTTTCAATATATGGTACCAGCAAAAAACCAAATGAACTGTCTCCATCTCATGTTTTGCACTCCACTCCTAGAGTTGATATCAAGAATCTTCTGATCTAGCCCAAATCCCAACATTACCTTTGGTTATACTTGCATCGTTGCCTATTAATTACCAGCACAGTAATTGTTAGAGTAACATACATGCTACATGTTCGTGGCGAGCCAGCCAGGAGTGGAGTAGGCAGAACTGAATATTCTTTTTTGTGGTTTTTGGAGTTTATACATTGTGTGAAAGACATGGAAACATTTGAGAAACGTGGCATTAAGATACCTAATTCAGTCTTAGTACAAGACGCGACTGAAACTGTAACAGATGACGAAGCCGTACAATTTTTGTGGCTACATTAACGGGCCAAGATTTTGCTGTTGTTTTGAACGGGGTGATGTCTCTGCTTGGCCAAACAGTCACCGAGCTTCATTCCGCTGCAGATGACGATGAGGCTCCAACAGAGGACAGGGAGAGAGCGCAGCCAACTGTCCAGAATCCAAGTGCAGCCCAGTTGAAGATAAAATCGGATCCAAGTTTCCAGACTGTACAACGACCTTCACGACCGACTTTGTCGCAGCAAGATTTGAATCCACCTGAAGTTCCACGCTATATTGTTGAGCATGTAGTGAAGACTGAAGAAAGTGCAGGGCACTATGCTCCACAACGCATCAGGGCTTTCTCAGGCAGATTGCCTCGTCCGCAGAATGAATCCGACTATGACACATGGCGTTCCTGCATTGAACTGTTGCTGAAAGATCCTGCAGTGTCTGACCTTCAACGCTCCCGTAAGATCTTTGAGAGTCTGCTGCCACCAGCCTTTGATATGATTAAACAGCTGCAGCCAGATACAACACCAACTATCTATCTTCAGATACTCGACTCAGCGTATGGCACTGTACAAGATGGCGATGAGTTATACGCCAAGTTTCTAGACACCTTTCAAGACGCTGGAGAAAAACCGTCAAACTACCTGCAACGTCTTCAGGTTGCATTGAATGCTGCAATCAAGCGTGGAGGCGTTTCAAGCCAAGACATCGAAAGACATCTGTTAACCCAATTCTGCCGTGGCTGTTGGGAT
The DNA here is from genome assembly GCA_007224835.1 of Danionella cerebrum. Taxonomy (NCBI): domain Eukaryota; kingdom Metazoa; phylum Chordata; class Actinopteri; order Cypriniformes; family Danionidae; genus Danionella; species Danionella cerebrum. Next base: position 34,556 of record SRMA01026960.1, on the reverse strand, counting down.
AACGCACTGATCATCGAATTGCAATTGAAACAACGGAAACACAATCCCCCGACATTTGCTGATTTTCTGCGACTACTGAGAACTGAAGAGGATCGAGAAGCTGAAAAAGCGATCAGAATGAAACAACATCTTGGCACATCAAGGGCCAAAGCTTCAACCCATGCACATTATGCCTACACAGATCACACAGAGAAAGACGATATTGCTGCTCTCACATCAGTCACACAGCGGCTTGCGCAACAATTGGCCGATATCCAGAAGCAGCTTCAGTCACTCGCTGCTGCCCGGTCAAACACCAGTCAAGGGGCTGTTCCAAACTCCACACCTGTACGTAAAATGGGCACGGGTCAGAGGGCAGGCACACAACAAAAGAACCTGCCTTCTGCTCCCAAGCCTGGATATTGTTATCGGTGTGGTGAAGATGGCCATATCAAGCCAAATTGTGAAAACCCCCCGAACTCTGTTCTAGTGTCTGCCAAGAAAAAACAATTTTCTGAACGTCAAGCAAGATGGCAGAAATCAAACTCCACGACAACCCAGTCTTTAAACTAGATCCAGTTCCTGTTACGGGGCGAACCGGAACTGTTGTGGACCCACAATGTCCCAACAACCAGAAGAAGAAAACTGTCAAGTGTGAAGAAATGACTCCGGCAACTGCCACTGTTCCGCCTCGGTTGCCCAAAGGCTTAATTGGTTCCCGTTGTACAGCCAATGTCAAGATTGCTGATCAAGAATGTAATTGCCTCCTCGACACCGGGTCGCAAGTTACAACTATTCCGATTTCATTCTATAATCAACATCTCTCAGAACAACCAGTGAAACCTTTGCGTGATCTATTGCAAGTAGAAGGAGCTGCCGGACAAGCCGTTCCATACGTTGGATATGTGGAGATGGTGATCACGTTTCCCAGAGAGTTCCTGGGGGCAGACTTAGACGTTTCTACCCTAGCGCTCGTGGTTCCTGATGTCAGAGCTGATCATCCGTCCCCAGTGTTAATTGGGATGAACACTTTGGAGCCCTTATACAGCCAGTATATGGGGAGCGAGGTTGCAGAGTTCCAGCCAACTGCTCATGGCTACAGAGCCATTCTCAAACTCCTGCAGATACGCCACCACCAACAACAACAGGCAGGCAATGGTGGCGTTGTGAGGTTAGCCAGCAAGTCGCCAGTTCTCGTCCCTGCTGGGCATACAATCATCGTTGATGGCTCCATCCACCTCAGCATGTCAGCTCCTGGTCAGTGGGCGCTTGTGGAGCATCCAGCTTCACCACTGCCAGGTGGGCTGTGTGTTAAGAACTCACTTATTGTGCTCCCAAACCAATCCCACTTGAAGATCCCCGTCATGCTCACCAATGAGTCAGACCAGGACATCACCATCGCACCACACTTTATCATTGCTGATCTTGCAATATCACCACAGATCCTGTCACACCAAGTTTCCCTGAACCAGCCACCTGATAAACGATCAAAAGCTCTGAAGTTGGATTTTGGAGAGTCGCCAATTCCTCCAGAGTGGAAGGAGAGGATTATGTTAAGGCTGAGTGACATTCCCGAAGTTTTTTCACATCATGACTTGGATTTCGGATGCACTAACAAGGTGAAACATCGAATAAAACTGCATGATGAAACACCCTTCAAGCATAGAGCTCGACCAATACACCCTCAAGATGTCGAGGCCGTGCGCAAACATCTGCGCGATCTGCTGGAAGCGGATGTCATCAGAGAGTCAGATTCACCATTTTCGTCACCTATTGTTGTGGTCCGTAAAAAGAATGGGGACATACGGTTGTGTATTGATTATCGTAAACTGAACTTGCAGACTGTTAAAGACGCCTACGCTCTGCCAAACTTGGAGGAGTCGTTTTCAGCATTAAATGGTTCAAAATGGTTTAGTGTGCTAGACCTAAAATCAGGTTACTATCAAATTGAGATGGATGAGTGCGACAAGGCAAAAACTGCATTTGTAACGCCAATCGGATTTTGGGAGTTTAATCGGATGCCCCAAGGGGTAACAAATGCTCCAAGTACGTTCCAGAGATTAATGGAGAAATGCATGGGAGATCTCCATTTGAAAGAAGTACTTGTTTTCCTCGATGATCTTATTGTGTTCTCAAACTCGCTGGAAGAACATGAGCAAAGACTGCTACGAGTCCTCAGTCGTTTAAAAGAATATGGTCTGAAACTCTCTCCTGAAAAATGCAAGTTTTTTCAGAAGTCTGTAAAGTATCTTGGACATGTTGTTTCTGAAAAGGGAGTCGAAACCGATCCAGATAAAGTTTCTGCTTTAAAATCCTGGCCAGTTCCAAGCACTTTAAAAGAACTCAAATCGTTCCTAGGATTTGCTGGATACTACAGGAGGTTCATCCAGGGGTATGCAGCCATCGCCAAGTCTCTCAACGACCTAACACGTGGCTATTCTCCCACCTCCAAGTCCAAAGCAAAGTCCAGTCCAGCAAAGTTCCACGATGCGAAACAGCCTTTCGGAGAGCGATGGACCAGAGAATGCCAGCTTGCATTTGAGACGCTAATTGAAAAGTTGACCAGTTCTCCAGTCCTGGGTTTTGCCAATCCCAAGTTGCCCTATATCCTTCACACCGACGCCAGTACCACCGGCCTCGGAGCAGCTTTGTATCAAGAACAAGAGGGCCAGCTGAGGGTTATCGCTTACGCCAGTCAGGGCCTGTCACCCAGCGAATCGAGGTATCCTGCACACAAACTTGAATTCCTTGCATTAAAGTGGAGTGTGACAGAGAAACTGCACGACTACCTGTATGGAGCTAACTTTGTAGTGATGACAGACAACAATCCGCTCACCTACCTGTTGACATCGGCAAAGTTAGACGCCGCCAGCCACAGGTGGCTCGCTGCCCTATCCACCTACACATTCAAACTGCAGTACAGAGCTGGAAAACAGAACCTCGACGCTGATGCCCTATCTCGCCGCCCCCATAAACAGCCTGCAGACATCGCATCGCTAAAAGATTGGGACCTGATCAACAGATTTACACGAGAACATGTCACAGAACCAGGTGAAGTGGATGAAGTGGACCCTGAAGTTGTCTCTGCTATATGTCATCGCTGTCTTGTAATCAGCCAGCCTAGCAGTCCAACGGAGAGTCGTGTCACCCTGGTTGAATCTTTGAGCTCATCAGCTGAGGCCATACCAGATTGCTATGCAAGCGAAACCGATAATGGACTACCAGTTGTTCCCATGATGTCACATCTGAACCTCAAAGAGAAGCAACAAGCTGATCCAGTGATAAGAGAGGTTATCCACCAGATGAAAACCGGAGAAAAAGTACCTCCCACAGCACGGAATGAACTTCCAGAATTGGCACTGCTGTTAAGGGAACTGAATCGTCTCGAGCTGCAAGATGACATCTTGTACCGGAGAAGACAAGAAGGGGAACAAGTTTCTTTCCAACTGGTGTTGCCCGAGAAGCTGAGGTCAGTCGTTTTATCCAGTCTTCACGATGACATGGGCCACATGGGCATCGAGCGAACACTTGACCTCGTGCGCTCCAGATTCTTCTGGCCTCACATGGCAGCTGACGTCGAGTCAAAAATCAAGACCTGCAGTCGTTGTGTAAGAAGAAAAGCTCTTCAGGAAAGATCTGCACCACTCATTAACATCAAGACCACACGTCCTCTGGAATTACTTTGTATGGACTATTTATCACTTGAACCAGATCAAAGCAGTACAAAAGATATTCTCGTTCTTACTGACCATTTTACGAAGTTTGCCGTTGCAATACCCACAGCAAACCAGAAGGCGAAGACTGTGGCAAAGTGCTTATGGGAGAACTTTATCGTGTGTTATGGAATACCGGAGCGACTACACACAGACCAAGGTCCTGACTTCGAGTCAAAACTGATCAAAGAGCTTTGCCAGCTTGCTGGAATTCAGAAAACCAGGACAACCCCCTACCATCCTCGGGGAAACCCTGTAGAGAGGTTCAACCGTACATTGCTTGGTATGCTTGGGACCCTGGCGCAGAAGCAGAAGTCCAAGTGGAAGGAATATGTCAGGCCGTTGGTGCACGCATACAACTGCACTCGGAATGATGTCACTGGCTTTACGCCTTATGAGTTGATGTTCGGCCGTTCACCTCGCCTTCCAGTAGACCTAGCTTTCGGCCTGCCTCTGCAGAAGAACCAGTCTACATCTCACTCCCAGTATGTTGAGAATCTTCGATCTTGTCTCAAAGAGAGCTTCCAGATTGCGTCCAAGAATGCTGCTAAATCCGGTGAGAGGAATAAAGCTCGTTTCGACAAGCGTGTCTTACCGTCAAGCTTGGAGGAAGGAGACTGAGTGCTTGTTCGCAACTTCAAGCTACGCGGCAAGCATAAGCTTGAAGATAAATGGGAGCAAGATGTTTACATTGTTTTGAGGCGTGCTGGAGACTTACCTGTGTACATCGTTCAGCCTGAGACCAAGACTGGGCCGGTTCGTACACTACACAGAGACCTTCTTCTTCCTTGTCCCTTCCAGGCAGACAGTGATGATCTGGATTTATCGCCAGACACACTACCACGTCGTCCGCTAACCCGAAGCCAGAAACTAGTTGTTGCTGATTCAAATGAAGATCCAGATGAAGAATGGGACTTACCTGAAGTTCAGATCCCACCATCCTCATTTACATTCCAAAGTGCTCCTTTGCCTGCAGCCAAAACCGGAAGTCCCGACAGACCTGTCAATACTGTGCCTGCATCTATGCCAGAAGACTCACCTGCTGATGAAGAGACCAACTTACTTGAAGATGGGGATTCCTTTGCAACGCCCGAAGCTTCTCAGTCTATAGGAGAAGAGTACGAGCCTGGCGACAACTTATCAGACAGAATACCACTTATCTGTGTTCCTGAGATTCCGCAAGAAGAACCAGAGCTCCTCGGCCAAGCAGAGGCATCACCTAGCCGCAATGAGTCATTGCTCAGTCCCGAAACGATTGTTGATGTACAAAACTCACCTGTTGCTCACCCTGAACCTGCTGTCCGACGTACTGGTCGTCAGCGCCAACCACCCAATCGCCTTCAGTATTCCACGTTGGGTCATCCGCTGATTTCAGTTGTTCACACTTTATTTCATGGATTAGTTGATGCTTATACCGAAGCGTTTAATACCTCTGTAGCAACCGATCTATTGCAGCCTTGTGTTTACGAAGTTTAGCATGCATCAGGAGTTGCATGATCTAAAGGGGGGAGGGTGTAACCCAGGTGAAGCCGTTTAGAGCCGTTTTCATTCTATTTATTATTTTCACGAAGTTGACGTGAGTCACGTTGACGCAGTACCGCAATCAGGCGCATATTAACCGATAGACGCACCGGCCAGTGCAGGCATAGGGTTCCAGGGCAAACACTACAGGAGCTGATCGAATGGGTCCCGACTAACACAAAACGAACGCTTATCGCTATTAACTACGGAATTGGCTCAGGGTTGATGGCGCAGCCAGAACCGAAGAAATGAACTGAACTGAGCTGCCCTAAGCCTTACATATTTTCTACTTAGCGAAGTCAATACCGCGAAGACCTCACCTGCTCGGTTGGGCTCTCTGTAGGAGTAGCTCTTGTAGCTTGCCCTTGTGATTTTTTCTCTGAACTGGAATTAGTTATTGAGCGTATGTTTCTAAATGGCCATTCAAGCCATTTTTTATTGTATTGTATGTCTTTTCAATATATGGTACCAGCAAAACCAAATGAACTGGTTCCATCTCATGTTTTGCACTCCACCCTAGAGCGATATCAAGAATCTTCTGATCTAGCCCAAATCCCAACATTACCTTTGGTTATACTTCTGCATCAATGCCTACACTACCAGCACAGTAATTGCTAGAGTAACATACATGCTACAAGATGTATTATCAGGTCTCTAAGGACACAATTTTAGCCCTCACTGGATTAGGCTGACCTCTTTAGGTTCCACATGAGCCTATCTCATTCAGATTTTTAATGCCATTAGAAGTATAGTATCGCTTTGGGGTCCTCCTCGCCTAAAGACTTTCTCTCCAATCAATCCTATCTCTACATTCTGACTCCTGAGGTCAGTCTGAGAAAGAACCCTCACGACCTCTAGAACCTTCCTAGCCTTTAGTTAGAGCCCTGAACCTTAAAACGCACTCTGGCCTTTTTCCAATGAGTTTTAAACCTTTTAAAAATCATATAAAATCAATGCTTCATTGGATCATCACCAAACTCCAGACGTAGTATCAGGGCTCTTAGGGGCACAATTGAAGCCCTCATTGATTAGGCTGAGACCATCTTAGGGTCCGCAAGAGCACATCTCATTCGTATTTCAATGCGTTTTCATTGAAGTATCGTATCGTTTGGGCCCTCACGGTCTAAAACTTTCCCCAATCAACTTAAACCTCTACATTCAGACTCCTGAGGTCAGTCTGAGAAAAAAGAACCCTCAATGACCTCTCTAGAACCTTCCTAGCCTTAGTTAGAGCCCCTTGAAGTCTTAAATCTCACTCGTGCCTTTTTTCCAATGTGAGTTTTAAACCTTTAAAAAATCATATAAAAACAATGCTTCATTGGATCATCACCAAACTCCAGATGTATTATCAGGTCTCTAAGGGACACAATTTAAGCCCTCACTGATTAGGCTGGGACCGTCTTAGGTTCCACATGAGCCCATCTCATTCGTATTTCAATGCGTTTTCATTGAAGTATCGTATCGTTTGGGCCCTCACGGCCTGACACTTTCTTCAATCAACTTAATCCTCTGGATTTAGATTCCTGAGGTCAGTCAGACAAAAAAGAGCCCTCAGTGTCCTCTCTAGCACCTTTCTAGCCTTAGTTAGAGCCGCTTGAACTCTTAAAAACTCACTCTGGCTTTTTTTCCAATGTGAGTTTTAAACCTTTAAAAAATCATATAAGAACAATGCTTCATTGGATCATCACCAAACTCCAGATGTATTATCAGGACTCTAAGGGACACAATTTAAGCCCTCAATGATTGGGCTGGGACATTCTTAGGGTCCGCAAGAGCCCATCTCATTCATATTTCAATGCGTTTTCATTGAAGTATCATATCGTTTGGGGCCCCCTTGGCCTAACACTTTCTCCAATGAACTCCATAGTCCAAATTCAGATTCCTGAGGTCAGTCCGAGAAAAATGACCTAATCAATGACCTCTCTAGCACCTTCCTAGCCTTAGTTAGAGCCCCTTGAAGTCTTAAATCTCACTCGTGCCTTTTTTCCAATGTGAGTTTTAAACCTTTAAAAAATCATATAAAAACAATGCTTCATTGGATCATCACCAAACTCCAGATGTATTATCAGGTCTCTAAGGGACACAATTTAAGCCCTCACCGGGTTAGGCTGGGACCTTCTTAGGTTCCACATGAGCCCATCTCATTCGTATTTTAATGCGTTTTAATTGAAGTAAAGTATCGTTTGGGCCCTCACGGCCTAAAACTTTCTCCAATCAACTTAATCCTCTACATTCAGACTCATGAGGTCAGTCTGAGAAAAAAGAACCCTCAATGACCTCTCTAGAACCTTCCTAGCCTTAGTTAGAGCCCCTTGAACTCTTAAAAACTCACTCGTGCCTTTTTTCCAATGTGAGTTTTAAACCTTTAAAAAATCATATAAAAACAATGCTTCATTGGATCATCACCAAACTCCAGATGTAGTATCATGGCTCTAAGGGGCACTATATAGGCCCTCAATGATCAGGCTTTGAGATTCTTAGGGTCCGCAAGAGCCCATCTCATTCATATTTCAATGCATTTTTATTGAAGTATCATATCGTTTGGGACCTCACGGCCTAACACTTTCTCCAATGAACTCAATACTCCACATTCAGATTCCTGAGGTCAGTCCGAGAAAAAAAGAGCCCTCAATGACCTCTCTAGTACCTTCCTAGCCTTAGTTAGAGCCCCTTGGATTCTAAAACACTAATTTGGGCATTTTTTCCAATGTGAGTTTTAAACCTTTAAAAAATCATATAAAAACAATGCTTCATTGGATCATCACCAAACTCCAGAAGTATTATCAGGTCTCTAAGGGACACAATTTAAGCCCTCAATGATTAGGCTGGGACCTTCTTAGGTTCCACATGAGCCCATCTCATTCGTATTTTAATGCGTTTTCATTAAAGTATAGTATCGTTTGGGCCCTCACGGCCTAAAACTTTCTCCAATCAACTTAATCCTCTACATTCAGACTCCTGAGGTCAGTCTGAGAAAAAAGAACCCTCAATGACCTCTTTAGAACCTTCCTAATCTTAGTTAGAGCCCCTTGAACTCTTAAACATGAACTCTGGCCTTTTTTTCCAATGTGAGTTTTAAACCTTTAAAAAATCATATAAAATCAATGCTTCATTGGATCATCACCAAACTCCAGAGGTAGTATCAGGGCTCTTAGGGGCACAATTTAAGCCCTCAATGATTAGGCTGAGACCATCTTAGGGTCCGCAAGAGCCCATCTCATTCGTAATTCAATGCGTTTTCATTGAAGTATCGTATCGTTTGGGCCCTCACGGTCTAAAACTTTCTCCAATCAACTTAAACCTCTACATTCAGACTCCTGAGGTCAGTCTGAGAAAAAAGAACCCTCAATGACCTCTCTAGCACCTTCCTAAGCCTTAGTTAGAGCCCCTTGAAGTCTTAAAATCTCACTCGTGCCTTTTTTCCAATGTGAGTTTTAAACCTTTAAAAAATCATATAAAAACAATGCTTCATTGGATCATCACCAAACTCCAGATGTATTATCAGGTCTCTAAGGGACACAATTTAAGCCCTCAATGATTAGGCTGGGACCTTCTTAGGTTCCACATGAGCCCATCTCATTCGTATTTTAATGCGTTTTCATTGAAGTAAAGTATCGTTTGGGCCCTCACGGCCTAAAACTTTCTCCAATCAACTTAATCCTCTACAGTCAGACTCATGAGGTCAGTCTGAAAAAAAAGAACCCTCAATGACCTCTCTAGAACCTTCCTAGCCTTAGTTAGAGCCCCTTGAACTCTTAAAAACTCACTGGGGCCTTTTTTCCAATGTGAGTTTTAAACCTTTAAAAAATCATATAAAATCAATGCTTCATTGGATCATCACCAAACTCCAGATGTAGTGTTAAGGCTTTAACGGGCACAATATAAACCCTCAATGATTAGGCTGAGACCTTCTTAGGTTCCACATGAGCCCATCTCATTCGTATTTCAATGCGTTTTTATTGAAGTATTGTATCGTTTGGGCCCTCACGGCCTGACACTTTCTTCAATCAACTTAATCCTCTGGACTTAGATTCCTGAGGTCAGTCAGACAAAAACGAGCCCTCAGTGACCTCACTAGCACCTTCCTAGCCTTAGTTAGAGCCGCTTGAACTCTTAAAAACTCACTCTGGCTTTTTTTCCTGTGTGAGTTTTAAACCTTTAAAAAATCAAAGAAAATCATGCTTCATTGGATCATCACCAAACTCTAGATGTAGTATCATGGCTCTAAGGGGCACTATATAGGCCCTCAATGATCAGGCTTGGAGATTCTTAGGGTCCGCAAGAGCCCATCTTATTCATATTTAAATGCGTTTTTATTGAAGTATCATATCGTTTGGGACTTCACGGCCTAACACTTTCTCCAATGAACTTAATACTCCACTTTCAGATTCCTGAGGTCAGTCCGAGAAAAAAAGAGCCCTCAATGACCTCTCTAGCACCTTCCTAGCCTTAGTTAGAGCCCCTTGGAGTCTTAAACACTAATTTGGGCCTTTTTTCCAATGTGAGTTTTAAACATTTAAAAAATCATATAAAATCAATGCTTCATTGGATCATCACCAAACTCCAGAGGTAGTATCAGGGCTCTTAGGGGCACAATTTAAGCCCTCAATGATTAGGCTGAGACCATCTTAGGGTCTGCAAGAGCCCATCTCATTCGTATTTCAATGCGTTTTCATTGAATTATCGTATCGTTTGGGCCCTCACGGTCTAAAACTTTCTCCAATTAACTTAAACCTCTACATTCAGACTCCTGAGGTCAGTCTAAGAAAAAAGAACCGTCAATGACCTCTCGAAAACCTTCCTAGCCTTAGTTAGAGCCCCTTGGAGTCTTAAACACTAATTTGGGCCTTTTTTCCAATGTGAGTTTAAAACCTTTAAAAAAACATATAAAACCAATGCTTCATTAGATCATCACCAAACTCCAGATGTATTATCAGGTCTCTAAGGGACACACTATAAGCCCTCAATGATTAGGCTGGGACCTTCTTAGATGTCCACAAGAGCCCATATCATTCGTATTTCAATGCGTTTTGATTGAGGTATCTTATCGTTTGGGCCCTCACGGTCTAAAACTTTCTCCAATCAACTTAAACCTCTACATTCAGACTCCTGAGGTCAGTCTGAGAAAAAAGAACTCCAGATGTATTATCAGGTCTCTAAGGGACACAATTTAAGCCCTCAATGATTAGGCTGGGACCTTCTTAGGTTCCACATGAGCCCTTCTCATTCGTATTTTAATGCGTTTTTATTGAAGTAAAGTATCGTTTGGGCCCTCACGGCCTAAAACTTTCTCCAATCAACTTAATCCTCTACATTCAGACTCATGAGGTCAGTCTGAGAAAAAAGAACCCTCAATGACCTCTCTAGAACCTTCCTAGCCTTAGTTAGAGCCCCTTGAACTCTTAAAAACGCACTCTGGCGTTTTTTCCAATGTGAGTTTTAAACCTTTAAAAAATCATATAAAAACAATGCTTCATTAGATCATCACCAAACTCCAGATGTAGTATCATGGCTCTAAGGGGCACTATATAGGCCCTCAATGATCAGGCTTGGAGATTCTTAGGGTCCGCAAGAGCCCATCTCATTCATATTTCATTGCATTTTTATTGAAGTATCATATCGTTTGGGACCTCACGGCCTAACACTTTCTCCAATGAACTCAATACTCCACTTTCAGATTCCTGAGGTCAGTCCGAGAAAAAAGAGCCCTCAGTGACCTCTCTGCACCTTCCTAGCCTTAGTTAGAGCCGCTTGAACTCAATGCTTCATTGGATCATCACTAAACTCCAGATGTAGTATCATGGCTCTAAGGGGCACTATATAGGCCCTCAATGATCAGGCTTCGAGATTCTTAGGGTCCGCAAGAGCCCATTTCATTCATATTTCAATGCATTTTTATTGAAGTATCATATCGTTTGGGACCTCACGGCCTAACACTTTCTCCAATGAACTCAATACTCCACATTCAGATTCCTGAGGTCAGTCAGAGAAAAAAAGAGCCCTCAATGACCTCTCTAGCACCTTCCTAGCCTTAGTTAGAGCCCCTTGGATTCTTAAACACTAATTTGGGCCTTTTTTCCAATGTGAGTTTTAAACCTTTAAAAAATCATATAAAAACAATGCTTCATTGGATCATCACCAATCTCCAGATGTATTATCAGGTCTCTAAGGGACACAATTTAAGCCCTCAATGATTAGGCTGGGACCTTCTTAGATGTCCACAAGAGCCCATCTCATTCGTATTTTAATGCGTTTTGATTGAGGTATCTTATCGTTTGGGTCCTCACAGTCTAAAACTTTTTCCAATCAACTTAAACCTCTACATTCAGACTCCTGAGGTCAGTCTGAGAAAAAAGAACCCTCAATGACCTCTCTAGCACCTTCCTAAGCCTTAGTTAGAGCCCCTTGAAGTCTTAAAATCTCACTCGTGCCTTTTTTCCAATGTGAGTTTAAAACATTTAAAAAATCATATAAAAACAATGCTTCATTGGATCATCACCAAACTCCAGATGTATTATCAGGTCTCTAAGGGACACAATTTAAGCCCTCAATGATTAGGCTGGGACCTTCTTAGGTTCCACATGAGCCCATCTCATTCGTATTTCAATGCGTTTTCATTGAAGTATCGTATAGTTTGGGCCCTCACGGCCTGACACTTTCTCCAATCAACTCAATACTCTAGATTCAGATTCCTGAGGTCAGTCAGGGAAAAAGAGCCCTCATTTACTTCTCTAGCACCTTACTAGCCTTAGTTAGAGGCCCTTGAACTATTTTAAACTCACTCTGGCCTTTTTTCCAATGTGAGTTTAAACCTTTAAAAAATCATATAAAATCAATGCTTCATTGGATCATCACCAAACTCCAGATGTAGTATCATAGCTCTGAGGGGCACTATATAGGCCCTCAATGATCAGGCTGGGACCTTTTTAGGTTCCACATGAGCCCATCTCATTCGTATTTTAATGCGTTTTAATTGAAGTAAAGTATCGTTTGGGCCCTCACGGCCTAAAACTTTCTCCAATCAACTTAATCCTCTACAGTCAGACTCATGAGGTCAGTCTGAGAAAAAAGAACCCTCAATGACCTCTCTAGAACCTTCCTAGCCTTAGTTAGAGCCCCTTGAACTCTTAAAAACGAACTCTGGCCTTTTTTCCAATGTGAGTTTTAAACCTTTAAAAAATCATATAAAATCAATGCTTCATTAGATCATCACCAAACTCCAGATGTAGTGTTAAGGCTTTAACGGGCACAATATAAACCCTCAATGATTAGGCTGTGACCTTCTTAGGTTCCACATGAGCCCATCTCATTCGTATTTCAATGCGTTTTCATTGAAGTATCGTATCGTTTGGGCCCTCACGGCCTGACACTTTCTTCAATCAACTTAATCCTCTGGATTTAGATTCCTGAGGTCAGTCAGACAAAAACGAGCCCTCAGTGACCTCTCTGCACGTTCCTAGCCTTAGTTAGAGCCGCTTGAACTCAATGCTTCATTGGATCATCACTAAACTCCAGATGTAGTATCATGGCTCTAAGGGGCACTATATAGGCCCTCAATGATCAGGCTTGGAGATTCTTAGGGTCCGCAAGAGCCCATCTCATTCATATTTCAATGCATTTTTATTGAAGTATCTTATCGTTTGGGACCTCACGGCCTAACACTTTCTCCAATGAACTCAATACTCCACATTCAGATTCCTGAGGTCAGTCCGAGAAAAAAAGAGCCCTTAATGACCTCTTTAGAACCTTCCTAATCTTAGTTAGAGCCCCTTGAACTCTTAAACATGAACTCTGGCCTTTTTTTCCAATGTGAGTTTTAAACCTTTAAAAAATCATAT
>SRMA01026960.1:0-16700 GCA_007224835.1 Danionella cerebrum | reverse complement strand
TTTTTCCAATGTGAGTTTTAAACCTTTAAAAAATCATATAAAATCAATGCTTCATTAGATCATCACCAAACTCCAGATGTAGTGTTAAGGCTTTAACGGGCACAATATAAACCCTCAATGATTAGGCTGTGACCTTCTTAGGTTCCACATGAGCCCATCTCATTCGTATTTCAATGCGTTTTCATTGAAGTATCGTATCGTTTGGGCCCTCACGGCCTGACACTTTCTTCAATCAACTTAATCCTCTGGATTTAGATTCCTGAGGTCAGTCAGACAAAAGCGAGCCCTCAGTGACCTCTCTAGCCCCTTCCTAGCCTTAGTTAGAGCCGCTTGAACTCTTAAAAACTCACTCTGGCTTTTTTTCCAATGTGGGTTTTAAACCTTTAAAAAATCAAAGAAAATCAATGCTTCATTAGATCATCACCAAACTCCAGATGTAGTATCATGGCTCTAAGGGGCACTATATAGGCCCTCAATGATCAGGCTTGGAGATTCTTAGGGTCCGCAAGAGCCCATCTTATTCATATTTCAATGCGTTTTTATTGAAGTATCATATCGTTTGGGACCTCACGGCCTAACACTTTCTCCAATGAACTTAATACTCCACTTTCTGATTCCTGAGGTCAGTCTGAGAAAAAAGAGCCCTCAATGACCTCTCTAGCACCTTCCTAGCCTTAGTTAGAGCCCCTTGGAGTCTTAAACACTAATTTGGGCCTTTTTTCCAATGTGAGTTTTAAACATTTAAAAAATCATATAAAAACAATGCTTCATTGGATCATCACCAAACTCCAGATGTATTATCAGGTCTCTAAGGGACACAATTAAAGCCCTCAATGATTAGGCTGGGACCTTCTTAGGTTCCACATGAGCCCATCTCCTTCGTTTTTTAATGCGTTTTCATTGAAGTAAAGTATCGTTTGGGCCCTCACGGCCTAAAACTTTCTCCAATCAACTTAATCCTCTACATTCAGACTCATGAGTTCAGACTGAGAAAAAACAACCCTCAATGACCTCTCTAGCACCTTTCTAGCCTTAGTTAGAGCCCCTTGAACTTTTAAAAACTCACTGGGGCCTTTTTTCCAATGTGAGTTTTAAACCTTTAAAAAAATCATATAAAATCAATGCTTCATTGGATCATCACCAAACTCCAGATGTAGTGTTAAGGCTCTAACGGGCACAATATAAGCCCTCAATGATTAGGCTGAGACCTTCTTAGGTTCCACATGAGCCCATCTCATTCGTATTTCAATGCGTTTTCATTGAAGTATCGTATTGTTTGGGCCCTCACGGCCTGACACTTTCTTCAATCAACTTAATCCTCTGGATTTAGATTCCTGAGGTCAGTCAGACAAAAACGAGCCCTCAGTGACCTCTCTAGCACCTTCCTAGCCTTAGTTAGAGCCGCTTGATCTCTTAAAAACTCACTCTGGCTTTTTTTCCTATGTGGGTTTTAAAACTTTAAAAAATCAAAGAAAATCATGCTTCATTGGATCATCACCAAACTCCAGATGTAGTATCATGGCTCTAAGGGGCACTATATAGGCCCTCAATGATCAGGCTTGGAGATTCTTAGGGTCCGCAAGAGCCCATCTCATTCATATTTCAATGCGTTTTTATTGAAGTATCATATCGTTTGGGACCTCACGACCTAACACTTTCTCCAATGAACTTAATACTCCACTGTCAGATTCCTGAGGTCAGTCCGAGAAAAAAGAGCCCTCAATGACCTCTCTAGCACCTTCCTAGCCTTAGTTAGAGCCCCTTGGAGTCTTAAACACTAATTTGGGCCTTTTTTTCCAATGTGAGTTTTAAACCTTTAAAAAATCATATAAAAACAATGCTTCATTGGATCATCACCAAACTCCAGAGGTAGTATCAGGGCTCTTAGGGGCACAATGTAAGCCCTCAATGATTAGGCTGAGACCTTCTTAGGGTCCGCAAGAGCCCATCTCATTCTTATTTCAATGCGTTTTTATTGAAGTATCGTATCGTTTGGGCCCTCACGGTCTAAAGCTTTCTCCAATCAACTTAAACCTCTACATTCAGACTCCTGAGGTCAGTCTGAGAAAAAAGAACCCTCAATGACCTCTCTAGAACCTTCCTAGCCTTAGTTAGAGCCCCTTGAACTCTTAAAAACGCACTCTGGCGTTTTTTCCAATGTGAGTTTTAAACCTTTAAAAAATCATATAAAAACAATGCTTCATTAGATCATCACCAAACTCCAGATGTAGTATCAGGGCTCTTAGGGGCTCAATTGAAGCCCTCAATGATAGGGCTGGGACATTCTTAGGGTCCTCAAGAGCCCATCTCATTCATATTTCAATGCGTTTTCATTGAAGTATCATATCGTTTGGGGCCCCCTTGGACTGACACTTTCTCCAATGAACTCAATAGTCCAAATTCAGATTCCTGAGGTCAGTCTGAGAAAAAAAAGACCCATCAATGACCTCTCTAGCACTTTCCTAGCCTTAGTTAGAGACCCTTGAAGTCTTAAATCTCACTCGTGCCTTTTTTCCAATGTGAGTTTTAAACGTTTAAAAAATCATATAAAAACAATGCTTCATTGGATCATCACCAAACTCCAGATGTATTATCAGGTCTCTAAGGGACACAATTTAAGCCCTCAATGATTAGGCTGGGACCTTCTTAGGTTCCACATGAGCCCATCTCATTCGTATTTTAATGCGTTTTCATTGAAGTAAAGTATCGTTTGGGCCCTCACAGTCCAAAACTTTTTCCAATCAACTTAAACCTCTACATTCAGACTCCTGAGGTCAGTCTGAGAAAAAAGAACCCTCAATGACCTCTCTAGCACCTTCCTAAGCCTTAGTTAGAGCCCCTTGAAGTCTTAAAATCTCACTCGTGCCTTTTTTCCAATGTGAGTTTTAAACCTTTAAAAAATCATATAAAAACAATGCTTCATTGGATCATCACCAAACTCCAGATGTATTATCAGGTCTCTAAGGGACACAATTTAAGCCCTCAATGATTAGGCTGGGACCTTCTTAGGTTCCACATGAGCCCTTCTCATTCGTATTTTAATGCGTTTTCATTGTAGTAAAGTATCGTTTGGGCCCTCACGGCCTAAAACTTTCTCCAATCAACTTAATCCTCTACATTCAGACTCATGAGGTCAGTCTGAGAAAAAAGAACCCTCAATGACCTCTCTAGAACCTTCCTAGCCTTAGTTAGAGCCCCTTGAACTCTTAAAAACTCACTGGGGCCTTTTTTCCAATGTGAGTTTTAAACCTTTAAAAAATCATATAAAATCAATGCTTCATTGGATCATCACCTTTCTACAGATGTAGTATTAGGGCTTTAACGGGCACACTATAAACCCTCAATGATTAGGCTGAAACCTTCTGAGGTTCCACATGAGCCCATCTCATTCGTATTTCAATGCGTTTTCATTGAAGTATTGTATCTTTGGGCCCTCACGGCCTGACACTTTCTTCACTCAACTTAATCCTCTGGATTTAGATTCCTGAGGTCAGTCAGACAAAAACGAGCCCTCTGTGACCTCTCTAGCACCTTCCTAGCCTTAGTTAGAGCCGCTTGAACTCTTAAAAACTCACTCTGGCTTTTTTTCCTATGTGAGTTTTAAACCTTTAAAAAATCAAAGAAAATCAATGCTTCATTGGATCATCACCAAACTCCAGATGTAGTATCATGGCTCTAAGGGGCACTATATAGGCCCTCAATGATCAGGCTTGAAGATTCTTAGGGTCCACAAGAGCCCATCTCATTCATATTTCAATGCGTTTTTATTGAAGTAAAGTATCGATTGGGCCCTCACGGCCTAAAACTTTCTCCAATCAACTTAATCCTCTACATTCAGACTCATGAGGTCAGTCTGAGAAAAAAGAACCCTCAATGACCTCTCTAGCACCTTCCTAGCCTTAGTTAGAGCCACTTGAATTCTTAAAATCTCACTGGGGCCTTTTTTCCAATGTGAGTTTTAAAACCTTTAAAAAATCATATAAAAACAATGCTTCATTGGATCATCACCAAACTCCAGATGTATTATCAGGTCTCTAAGGGACACAATTTAAGCCCTCAATGATTAGGCTGGGACCTTCTTAGGTTCCACATGAGCCCTTCTCATTCGTATTTTAATGCGTTTTCATTGAAGTAAAGTATAGTTTGGGCCCTCACGGGCTAAAACTTTCTCCAATCAACTTAATCCTCTACATTCAGACTCATGAGGTCAGTCTGAGAAAAAAGAACCCTCAATGACCTCTCTAGAACTTTCCTAGCCTTAGTTAGAGCCCCTTGAACTCTTAAAAACGCACTCTGGCGTTTTTTCCAATGTGAGTTTTAAACCTTTAAAAAAATCATATAAAAACAATGCTTCATTAGATCATCACCAAACTCCAGATGTAGTATCATGGCTCTAAGGTGCACTATATAGGCCCTCAATGATCAGGCTTGGAGATTCTTAGGGTTCGCAAGAGCCCATCTCATTCATATTTCAATGCGTTTTCATTAAAGTATCATATCGTTTGGGGCCCCCTTGGCCTGACACTTGCTCCAATCAACTTAAACCTCTACATTCAGACTCCTGAGGTCAGTCTGAGAAAAAAGACCCATAAATGACCTCTCTAGCACCTTCCTAGCCTTAGTTAGAGCCCCTTGAACTCTTAAAAACGCACTCTGGCCTTTTTTCCAATGTGAGTTTAAAACCTTTAAAAAAACATATAAAACCAATGCTTCATTAGATCATCACCAAACTCCAGATGTAGTATCAGGACTCGTAGAGGCACAATTTAAGCCCTCAATGATTAGGCTGAGACCTTCTTAGGGTACGCAAGATCCCATCTCATTCGTATTTCATTGCGTTTTCATTGAAGTATCGTATCGTTTGGGCCCTCACGGCCTGACACTTTCTCCAATCAACTCAATACTCTAGATTCAGATTCCTGAGGTCAGTCAGGGAAAAAAGAGCCCTCATTTACTTCTCTAGCACCTTACTAGCCTTAGTTAGAGGCCCTTGAACTATTTTAAACTCACTCTGGCCTTTTTTCCAATGTGAGTTTAAACCTTTAAAAATCATATAAAATCAATGCTTCATTGGATCATCACCAAACTCCAGAGGTAGTATCAGGGCTCTTAGGGGCACAATGTAAGCCCTCAATGATTGGGCTGGGACATTCTTAGGGTCCTCAAGAGCCCATCTCATTCATATTTCAATGCGTTTTCATTGAAGTATCATATCGTTTGGGGCCCCCTTGGACTGACACTTTCTCCAATGAACTCAATAGTCCAAATTCAGATTCCTGAGGTCAGTCTGAGAAAAAAAAGACCCATCAATGACCTCTCTAGCACTTTCCTAGCCTTAGTTAGAGCCCCTTGAAGTCTTAAATCTCACTCGTGCCTTTTTTCCAATGAGAGTTTTAAACCTTTAAAAAATCATATAAAATCAATGCTTCTTTGGATCATCACTAAACTCCAGATGTAGTGTTAGGGCTTTAACGGGCACAATAAAAACCTCAATGATTAGGCTGAGACCTTCTTAGGGTCCGCAAGAGCACATCTCATTCGTATTTCAATGCGTTTTCATTGAAGTATCGTATCGTTTGGGCCCTCACGGCCTGACACTTTCTTCAATCAAAATAATCCTCTGGATTTAGATTCCTGAGGTCAGTCAGACAAAAACGAGCCCTCTGTGACCTCTCTAGCACCTTCCTAGCCTTAGTTAGAGCCGCTTGAACTCTTAAAAACTCACTCTGGCTTTTTTTCCTATGTGAGTTTTAAACCTTTAAAAAATCAAAGAAAATCAATGCTTCATTGGATCATCACCAAACTCCAGATGTAGTATCATGGCTCTAAGGGGCACTATATAGGCCCTCAATGATCAGGCTTGGAGATTCTTAGGGTCCGCAAGAGCCCATCTCATTCATATTTCAATGCGTTTTTATTGAAGTATCATATCGTTTGGGACCTCACGGCCTAACACTTTCTCCAATGAACTTAATACTCCACTTTCAGATTCCTGAGGTCAGTCCGAGAAAAAAGAGCCCTCAATGACCTCTCTAGCACCTTCCTAGCCTTAGTTAGAGCCCCTTGGAGTCTTAAACACTAATTCTGGCCTTTTTTCCAATGTGAGTTTTAAACCTTTAAAAAATCATATAAAAACAATGTTCATTGGATCATCACCAAACTCCAGATGTATTATCAGGTCTCTAAGGAACACAATTTAAGCCCTCAATGATTAGGCTGGGACCTTTTTAGGTTCCACATGAGCCCATCTCATTCGTATTTTAAAGCGTTTTCATTGAAGTAAAGTATCGTTTGGGCCCTCACGGCCTAAAACTTTCTCCAATCAACTTAATCCTCTACATTCAGACTCATGAGGTCAGTCTGAGAAAAAATAACCCTCAATGACCTCTCTAGAACCCTCCTAGCCTTAGTTAGAGCCCCTTGAACTCTTAAAAACTCACTGGGGCCTTTTTTCCAATGTGAGATTTAAACCTTAAAAAATCATATAAAATCAATGCTTCATTGGATCATCACTAAACTTCAGATGTAGTGTTAAGGCTTAACGGGCACAATATAAACCCTCAATGATTAGGCTGAGACCTTCTTAGGTTCCACATGAGCCCATCTCATTCGTATTTCAATGCGTTTTCATTGAAGTATCGTATCGTTTGGGCCCTCACGGCCTGACACTTTCTTCAATCAACTTAATCCTCTGGATTTAGATTCCTGAGGTCAGTCAGACAAAAACGAGCCCTCAGTGACCTCTCTAGCACATTCCTAGCCTTAGTTAGAGCCGCTTGAACTCTTAAAAACTCACTCTGGCTTTTTTTCCTATGTGAGTTTTAAACCTTTAAAAAATCAAAGAAAATCAATGCTTCATTGGATCATCACCAAACTCCAGATGTCGTATCATGGCTCTAAGGGGCACTATATAGGCCCTCAATGATTGGGCTGGGACATTCTTAGGGTCCGCAAGAGCCCATCTCATTCATATTTCAATGCGTTTTTATTGAAGTATCATATCGTTTGGGACCTCACGGCCTAAGACTTTCTCCAATGAACTTTATACTGCACTTTCAAATTCCTGAGGTCAGTCCGAGAAAAAAGAGCCCTCAATGACCTCTCTAGCACCTTCCTAGCCTTAGTTAGAGCCCATTGGAGTCTTAAACACTAATTTGGGCCTTTTTTCCAATGTGAGTTTTAAACCTTTTAAAAATCATATAAAAACAATGCTTCATTGGATCATCACCAAACTCAAGATGTATTATCAGGTCTCTAAGGGACACAATTTAAGCCCTCAATGATTAGGCTGGGACCTTCTTAGGTTCCACATAAGCCCATCTCATTCGTATTTTAATGCGTTTTAATTGAAGTAAAGTATCGTTTGGGCCCTCACGGCCTAAAACTTTCTCCAATCAACTTCATCCTCTACATTCAGACTCATGAGGTCAGTCTGAGAACAAAGAACCCTCAATGACCTCTCTAGAACCTTCCTAGCCTTAGTTAGAGCCCCTTGAACTCTTAAAAACGGACTCTGGCCTTTTTTCCAATGTGAGTTTTAAACCTTTAAAAAATCATATAAAATCAATGCTTCATTATATCATCACCAAACTCCAGATGTAGTATCAGGACTCGTAGAGGCACAATTTAAGCCCTTAAAGATTAGGCTGAGACCTTCTTAGGGTACGCAAGATCCCATCTCATTCGTATTTCAATGCGTTTTCATTGAAGTATCGTATCGTTTGGGCCCTCACGGCCTGACACTTTCTCCAATCAACTCAATACTCTAGATTCAGATTCCTGAGGTCAGTCTGAGAAAAAAGAGCCCTCATTTACTTCTCTAGAACCTTACTAGCCTTAGTCAGAGCCCCTTGAAGTCTTAAAATCCTACTCAGGCCTTTTTTCCAATGTGAGTTTTAAACCTTTAAAAAATCATATAAAAACAATGCTTCATTGGATCATCACCAAACTCCAGATGTAGTGTTAAGGCTTTAACGGGCACAATATACACCCTCAATGATTAGGCTGAGACCTTCTTAGGTTCCACATGAGGCCATCTCATTCGTATTTCAATGCGTTTTCATTGAAGTATCGTATCGTTTGGGCCCTCACGGCCTGACACTTTCTTCAATCAACTTAATCCTCTGGATTTAGATTCCTGAGATCAGTCAGACAAAAACGAGCCCTCAGTGACCTCTCTAGCACCTTCCTAGCCTTAGTTAGAGCCGCTTGAACTCTTAAAAACTCACTCTGGCTTTTTTTCCTATGTGGGTTTTAAACCTTTAAAAAATCAAAGAAAATCATGCTTCATTGGATCATCACCAAACTCCAGATGTAGTATCATGGCTCTAAGGGGCACTATATAGGCCCTCAATGATCAGGCTTGGAGATTCTTAGGGTCCGCAAGAGCCCATCTTATTCATATTTCAATGCTTTTTATTGAAGTATCATATCGTTTGGGACCTCACGGCCTAACACTTTCTCCAATGAACTTAATACTCCACTTTCAGATTCCTGAGGTCAGTCTGAGAAAAAAGAGCCCTCAATGACCTCTCTAGCACCTTCCTAGCCTTAGTTAGAGCCCCTTGGAGTCTTAAACACTAATTTGGGCCTTTTTTCCAATGTGAGTTTTAAACATTTAAAAAATCATATAAAAACAATGCTTCATTGGATCATCACCAAACTCCAGATGTATTATCAGGTCTCTAAGGGACACAATTTAAGCCCTCAATGATTAGGCTGGGACCTTTTTAGGTTCCACATGAGCCCATCTCATTCGTATTTTAATGCTGTTTCATTGAAGTAAAGTATCGTTCAGGCCCTCACGGCCTAAAACTTTCTCCAATCAACTTAATCCTCTACATTCAGACTCATGAGGTCAGTCTGAGAAAAAATAACCCTCAATGACCTCTCTAGAACCTTCCTAGCCTTAGTTAGAGCCCCTTGAACTCTTAAAAACTCACTGGGGCCTTTTTTCCAATGTGAGATTTAAACCTTTAAAAAATCATATAAAATCAATGCTTCATTGGATCATCACCAAACTCCAGATGTAGTGTTAGGGCTTTAACGGGCACAATATAAACCCTCAATGATTAGGCTGAGACCTTCTTAGGTTCCACATGAGCCCATCTCATTTGTATTTCAATGCGTTTTCATTGAAGTATCGTATTGTTTGGGCCCTCACGGCCTGACACTTTCTTCAATCAACTTAATCCTCTGGATTTAGATTCCTGAGGTCAGTCAGACAAAAACGAGCCCTCAGTGACTTCTCTAGCACCTTCCTAGCCTTAGTTAGAGCCGCTTGAACTCTTAAAAACTCACTCTAGCTTTTTTTCCTATGTGAGTTTTAAACCTTTAAAAAATCAAAGAAAATCAATGCTTCATTGGATCATCACCTAACTCCAGATGTAGTATCATGGCTCTAAGGGGCACTATATAGGCCCTCAATGATCAGGCTTGGAGATTCTTAGGGTCCGCAAGAGCCCATCTCATTCATATTTCAATGCGTTTTTATTGAAGTATCATATCGTTTGGGACCTCACGGCCTAACACTTTCTCCAATGAACTTAATACTCCACTTTCAGATTCCTGAGGTCAGTCCGAGAAAAAAGAGCCCTCAATGACCTCTCTAGCACCTTCCTAGCCTTAGTTAGAGCCCCTTGGAGTCTTAAACACTAATTTGGGCCTTTTTTCCAATGTGAGTTTTAAACATTTAAAAAAATCATATAAAAACAATGCTTCATTGGATCATCACCAAACTCCAGATGTATTATCAGGTCTCTAAGGGACACAATTTAAGCCCTCAATGATTAGGCTGGGACCTTTTTAGGTTCCACATGAACCCATCTCATTCGTATTTTAATGCTGTTTCATTGAAGTAAAGTATCGTTTAGGCCCTCACGGCCTAAAACTTTCTCCAATCAACTTAATCCTCTACATTCAGACTCATGAGGTCAGTCTGAGAAAAAAGAACCCTCAATGACCTCTCTAGAACCCTCCTAGCCTTAGTTAGAGCCCCTTGAACTCTTAAAAACTCACTGGGGCCTTTTTTCCAATGTGAGATTTAAACCTTTAAAAAATCATATAAAATCAATGCTTCATTGAATCATCACCAAACTCCAGATGTAGTGTTAGGGCTTTAACGGGCACAATATAAACCCTCAATGATTAGGCTGAGACCTTCTTAGGTTCCACATGAGCCCATCTCATTTGTATTTCAATGCGTTTTCATTGAAGTATCGTATTGTTTGGGCCCTCACGGCCTGACACTTTCTTCAATCAACTTAATCCTCTGGATTTAGATTCCTGAGGTCAGTCAGACAAAAACGAGCCCTCAGTGACTTCTCTAGCACCTTCCTAGCCTTAGTTAGAGCCGCTTGAACTCTTAAAAACTCACTCTAGCTTTTTTTCCTATGTGAGTTTTAAACCTTTAAAAAATCAAAGAAAATCAATGCTTCATTGGATCATCACCTAACTCCAGATGTAGTATCATGGCTCTAAGGGGCACTATATAGGCCCTCAATGATCAGGCTTGGAGATTCTTAGGGTCCGCAAGAGCCCATCTCATTCATATTTCAATGCGTTTTTATTGAAGTATCATATCGTTTGGGACCTCACGGCCTAACACTTTCTCCAATGAACTTAATACTCCACTTTCAGATTCCTGAGGTCAGTCCGAGAAAAAAGATCCCTCAATGACCTCTCTAGCACCTTCCTAGCCTTAGTTAGAGCCCCTTGGAGTCTTAAACACTAAATTGGGCCTTTTTTCCAACGTGAGTTTTAAACCTTTTAAAAATCATATAAAAACAATGCTTCATTGGATCATCACCAAACTCAAGATGTATTATCAGGTCTCTAAGGGACACAATTTAAGCCCTCAATGACCTTCTTAGGTTCCACATGAGCCCATCTCATTCGTATTTTAATGCGTTTTCATTGAAGTAAAGTATCGTTTGGGCCCTCACGGCCTAAAACTTTCTCCAATCAACTTAATCCTCTACATTCAGACTCATGAGGTCAGTCTGAGAAAAAAGAAACTTCAATGACCTCTCTAGAACCTTCCTAGCCTTAGTTAGAGCCCCTTGAACTCTTAAAAACGCATTCTGGCCTTTTTTCCAATGTGAGTTTTAAACCTTTAAAAAATCATATAAAATCAATGCTTCATTAGGTTATCACCAAACTCCACATGTAGTATCAGGACTCATAGAGGCACAATATAAACCCTCAATGATTAGGCTGAGACCTTCTTAGGTTCCACATGAGCCCATCTCATTCGTATTTTAATGCGTTTTCATTGAAGTATAGTATCGTTTGGGCCCTCACGGCCTAAAACTTTCTCCAATCAACTTAGTCCTCTACATTCAGACTCCTGAGGTCAGTCTGAGACAAAAGAACCCTCAATGACCTCTCTAGAACCTTCCTAGCCTTAGTTAGAGCCCCTTGAACTCTTAAAAACGAACTCTGGCCTTTTTTCCAATGTGAGTTTAAACCTTTAAAAAATCATATAAAATCAATGCTTCATTGGATCATCACCAAACTCCAGATGTAGTATCATGGCTCTAAGGGGCACTATATAGGCCCTCAATGATCAGGCTGGGACCTTTTTAGGTTCCACATGAGCCCATCTCATTCGTATTTTAAAGCGTTTTCATTGAAGTAAAGTATCGTTTGGGCCCTCACGGCCTAAAACTTTCTCCAATCAACTTAATCCTCTACATTCAGATTCCTGAGGTCAGTCTGAGAAAAAAAAGACCCATCAATGACCTCTCTAGCACTTTCCTAACCTTAGTTAGAGCCCCTTGAAGTCTTAAATCTCACTCGTGCCTTTTTTCCAATGTGAGTTTTAAACCTTTAAAAAATCATATAAAAACAATGCTTCATTGGATCATCACCAAACTCCAGATGTATTATCAGGTCTCTAAGGGACACAATTTAAGCCCTCAATGATTAGGCTGGGACCTTCTTAGGTTCCACATGAGCCCATCTCATTCGTATTTTAATGCGTTTTCATTGAAGTAAAGTGACGTTTGGGCCCTCACGGCCTAAAACTTTCTCCAATCAACTTAATCCTCTACATTCAGACCCATGAGGTCAGTCTGAGAAAAAAGAACCCTCAATGACCTCTCTAGAACCTTCCTAGCCTTAGTTAGAGCCCCTTGAACTCTTAAAAACTCACTGGGGCCTTTTTTCCAATGTGAGATTTAACCTCTTAAGCCCGAGAGTCCCCGGTACCGGGGACTTGCCCCCTTGTGCGTTACATTTTCACTCATAGCTCACGAACCCTGAGAATAACCCACACATATTAAATACTGTTGTGTTCAGCGGAAACTCCTCTAAAAACGTATCTAATTCAATTTCATATCCGTTAACCACAGCTCGAACGCCATGCAAATAAACAACAACATGTCCGGAGTATAATTCATGACCACGTTTTTGTTTATGTGCGATATGTATCCACAATATAAACGGAAACACCCAAACCATTACATTAAATGAAAGCTAACAACCAGCTGAATCCAGTGATATGCAACTCATTAACATTGCATGAAGTATTTCAGAGCAGGGAGCGAAAGTTCCACGAAAAAACGCCAGCGAAAACCAAGCAAGCATGTAAATCTTGTCTTACCTTTGCCGTTTTTTTCAACAAAAAGTTATTTCCATAGCGATAAAAGTCCGTTTGTTGTTATGTCCGGTCAATAGCTTCGTGCAAACGCCATTTTGGATTGTTTCTTTAGCTTTGTGGCGTCATTACGTCACCAAATATGGAATGACTCCCCGTGCGTAAGAGCACGTCTCTCCACGCTGCGCGTCGTGTGATTCGTCGGCGATCCCGTCAGTCTCAAAATGGTTGAGCTGATTGGTTTCCATAGAATCAGAGCTTTCCGTCGATATATAGATCTTCTGGATTGGACAGATGGTCGGGGGGGTAGGGACACGCAGAAGCTCGACGTCAAAGCGTTTGTGAGTGAAACGTTCCCAAAAGCGCAGCAAGATGGCGTAAATGAGCTTCTACCCCCCTTTTACAGCGTTTCTTTAGGAGTTTTTTTTGCTGAAATCATGTCCCATAAGCAACAAAAGAAGACTATTAACGTAGCTGAAGCTTTGGACAAGATTTTTTCCATATTTCAATTATTGTGCCAAATTGTGCCAAACTGTGCCAACATGGATTACGCCTGAACTTTGTTCAATCAAAACCTTTACAGAATATTAGTTTCTTGTAGTATGAACACCAAACTTGCTACAGATGTTCTTGACATGTAGTGGTTACAATTGATTGTGTTTATTTGCTTCGTTATAAGTAAAATAAGGAGATATTGGAGGAAACATGTGTTTTTTTTTAGGCGGAGTTCATTTTTTGGCCATTCCAACATCAATTACTCTTACCCTGTGTTCTTGACTGTCAAATTAACTCATCCACACCACTCCCCAAGAACCTATCTTCATTTTGATACCAAGATTTGCAGTTTAGGCCTTGTAAAAGCTGAGAAATGCCTTAAAAAGTAAAAGTATAGGATTTTCGGAAAATAGGCCTCAGGGCTTAAGAGGTTAAACCTTTAAAAAATCATATAAAATCAATGCTTCATTGGATCATCACCAAACTTCAGATGTAGTGTTAAGGCTTTAACGGGCACAATATAAACCCTCAATGATTAGGCTGAGACCTTCTTAGGTTCCACATGAGCCCATCTCATTCGTATTTCAATGCGTTTTCATTGAAGTATTGTATCGTTTGGGCCCTCACGGCCTGACACTTTCTTCACTCAACTTAATCCTCTGGATTTAGATTCCTGAGGTCAGTCAGACAAAAAAGAGCCCTCAGTGACCTCTCTAGCACCTTCCTAGCCTTAGTTAGAGCCGCTTGAACTCTTAAAAACTCACTCTGGCTTTTTTTCCTATGTGAGTTTTAAACCTTTAAAAAAATCAAAGAAAATCAATGCTTCATTGGATCATCACCTAACTCCAGATGTAGTATCATGGCTCTAAGGGGCACTATATAGGCCCTCAATGATCAGGCTTGGAGATTCTTAGGGTCCGCAAGAGCCCATCTCATTCATATTTCAATGCGTTTTTATTGAAGTATCATATCGTTTGGGACCTCACGGCCTAAGACTTTCTCCAATGAACTTTATACTGCACTTTCAAATTCCTGAGGTCAGTCCGAGAAAAAAGAGCCCTCAATGACCTCTCTAGCACTTTCCTAGCCTTAGTTAGAGCCCCTTGAAGTCTTAAACACTAATTTGGGTCTTTTTTCCAATGTGAGTTTTAAACCTTTAAAAAATCATATAAAAACAATGTTCATTGGATCATCACCAAACTCCAGATGTATTATCAGGTCTCTAAGGGACACAATTTAAGCCCTCAATGATTAGGCTGGGACCTTCTTAGGTTCCACATGAGCCCATCTCATTCGTATTTTAATGCGTTTTCATTGAAGTAAAGTATCGTTTGGGCCCTCACGGCCTAAAACTTTCTCCAATCAACTTCATCCTCTACATTCAGACTCATGAGGTCAGTCTGAGAAAAAAGAACCTTCAATGACCTCTCTAGAACCTTCCTAGCCTTAGTTAGAGCCCCTTGAACTCTTAAAAACGCATTCTGGCCTTTTTTCCAATGTGAGTTTTAAACCTTTAAAAAATCATATAAAATCAATGCTTCATTATATCATCACCAAACTCCAGATGTAGTATCAGGACTCGTAGAGGCACAATTTAAGCCCTCAAAGATTAGGCTGAGACCTTCTTAGGGTACGCAAGATCCCATCTCATTCGTATTTCAATGCGTTTTCATTGAAGTATCGTATCGTTTGGGCCCTCACGGCCTGACACTTTCTCCAATCAACTCAATACTCTAGATTCAGATTCCTGAGGTCAGTCAGGGAAAAAAGAGCCCTCATTTACTTCTCTAGCACCTTACTAGCCTTAGTTAGAGGCCCTTGAACTTTTTTAAACTCACTCTGGCCTTTTTTCCAATGTGAGTTTAAACCTTAAAAAATCATATAAAATCAATGCTTCATTGGATCATCACCAAACTACAGAGGTAGTATCAGGGCTCTTAGGGGCACAATGTAAGCCCTCAATGATTAGGCTGAGACCTTCTTAGGGTCCGCAAGAGCCCATCTCATTCGTAATTCAATGCGTTTTCATTGAAGTATCGTATCGTTTTGGCCCTCACGGTCTAAAACTTTCTCCAATCAACTTAAACCTCTACATTCAGACTCCTGAGGTCAGTCTGAGAAAAAAGAACCCTCAATGACCTCTCTAGAACCTTCCTAGCCTTAGTTAGAGCCGCTTGAACTCTTAAAAACTCACTCTGGCTTTTTTTCCTATGTGAGTTTTAACCTCTTAAGCCCTGAGGCCTATTTTCCGAAAATCCTATACTTTTACTTTTTAAGGCATTTCTCAGCTTTTACAAGGCCTAAACTGCAAATCTTGGTATCAAAATGAAGATAGGTTCTTGGGGAGTGGTGTGGATGAGTTAATTTGACAGTCAAGAACACTGGGTAAGAGTAATTGATGTTGGAATGGCCAAAAAATGAACTCCGCCTCAAAAAAAACACATGTTACCTCCAATATCTCCTTATTTTACTTATAACGAAGCAAATAAACACAATCAATTGTAACCACTACATGTCAAGAACATCTGTAGCAAGTTTGGTGTTCATACTACAAGAAACTAATATTCTGTAAAGGTTTTGATTGAACAAAGTTCAGGCGTAATCCATGTTGGCACAGTTTGGCACAATTTGGCACAATAATTGAAATATGGAAAAAATCTTGTCCAAAGCTTTAGCTACGTTCATAGTCTTCTTTTCTTGCTTATGGGACATGATTTCAGCAAAAAAAACTCCTAAAGAAACGCTGTAAAAGGGGGGTAGAAGCTCATTTACACCATCTTGCTGCGCTTTTGGGAACTTTTCATTCACAAACGCTTTGACGTCGAGCTTCTGCGTGTCCCTACCCCCCCGACCATCTGTCCAATCCGGGAGATCTATACATCGCTGGAAAGCTCTGATTCTATGGAAACCAATCAGCCCAACCATTTTGAGACTGACGGGATCGCCGACGAATCACACGACGCGCAGCGTGGAGAGACCACCTCTTACGCACGGGGAGTCATTCCATATTTGGTAACGTAATGACGCCACAGAGCTACAGAAATAATCCAAAATGGTGTTTGCGCGAAGCTATCGACCGGACATAACAACAAACGGACTTTTATCGCTATGGAAATAACTTTTTGTTGAAAAAAACGGCAAAGGTAAGACAAGATTTACATGCTTGCTTGGTTTTCGCTGGCGTTTTTTCGTGGAACTTTCGCTCCCTGCTCTGAAATACTTCATGCAATGTTAATGAGTTGCATATCACTGGATTCAGCTGGTTGTTAGCTTTCATTTAATGTAATGGTTTTGGTGTTTCCGTTTATATTGTGGATACATATCGCACATAAACAAAAACGTGGTCATGAATTATACTCCGGACATGTTGTTGTTTATTTGCATGGCGTTCGAGCTGTGGTTAACGGATATGAAATTGAATTAGATACGTTTTTAGAGGAGTTTCCGCTGAACACAACAGTATTTAATATGTGTGGGTTATTCTCAGGGTTAGTGAGCTATGATTGAAAATGTAACGCACAAGGGGGCAAGTCCCCGGTACCGGGGACTCTCGGGCTTAAGAGGTTAAGAGAGAACACAGCAAATGCGGCTATTTATTGTAAAGATT
>SRMA01026959.1:201724-257195 GCA_007224835.1 Danionella cerebrum | reverse complement strand
CGGTAAAGGAGCAGTTGATTTTAGAACAGAGTTCACAACAGAGAATAATGTTTTTGCATTTCTAGATTTACGTGGTGCACACTTGTCGAGAGTCCTCAGTAAATTGATATTATAATAACTGATAAGGTCAACAGCATTCTCAAGACCCTTATAGAAGGAAGAGAAGTGAGGTAGTTGGAGATAACAGCAGATTTTTTACATTTCCAGGGTGTATTTTTTTTAACTGAAAGAGGTACTAGAAATGTTAACAGGAAATGATCAGACAGTACAACATCATGTGCTTTGCAGTTAAAAGGCATCACACCTGCACAGCAGACCAAGTCTAGTGAAAGCTTTTATTGTGATTAGGAAAAGTAATATACTGGTGACGGTCGAAGCTAGATAAGCAATTACAGTACAGTTGTAATTGTCCAACATATCTAAGTGAAAGTTAAAGTAACCCACATTTAATTTGATAAAACACTAAGCGAGGTTAAAAAAACAACAGAACTCCGGAAAAAAGTAGGGAATTTGATTTTGGTGGTGGGTAAACTTTCTTAAAAAAAAGTTATTTCTGTAGATAATAGCGAGTCCCCCTCCTCCTTACAAGTCACATGTAAACTGGGATTTGTTTGAGAAAGATAGAGCATTCCAAAGCCCAAAAGAAAGATCAGTCCAACAGGATTTTGTGATGAAGTTTGTGCTAGCTCTGCAAGCACTCCGTGCCCGCGATTTCGTGTGTGATTCCGGTGGGAGTGTGTAGACATAGACCAGATCGCCAGGATGTTGCTCGACAAGTGGAACTTAAAACCCCTTCTGGATAGACATATTTTCTTCATGGGACAAGGACAATATCCGGGTGGGAATAAAAGGTGTTAATGACTTTTATTGTTTTAAAAGAGTATCACACTGATCTTGTAAGGAAGACGTTCCCTTCTAGAAACGCTATCTTCCCAAATTTCATCATTGGTCTCAGTGTTTACGGATGTTCTTTACAGAAAGATTTTCATGAACTTTTAAGGATGTGAGCATGTCAGCTTTCATCTAACAATTTTTTTCTCCAGGCTTTCGGAATGTAGAATCACAGCGAAAGGTTTTGCTGCTCTGGCTTTAGCTCTGAGATCAAGCCCCTCACACCTGAGAGAACTTGATCTGAGCCGGAATAATCCTGGAGAATCAGGAGTGAAGGAGCTATCTGATCTACTGAAGGATCCGTGTTGTCTCCTTGAGAAACTAGAGTGAGTTCATTATTGTAATTATTACCATGTTTCTTGCTGACAACAGAAAGAAAAAACAAAAAAGACTATTTAAAACATATTTTCAATAAAGAAAACATCTCCATAAATGATAGTAATAAACCTAAGCAAATCTAAGTAAATAAACAAACAGATCCTACCTTACTGGGTTATTTGGGGGTGCTGTGTGGGGCAGCACGGTTCAGCTTTAAAAAGTTCACTTTTAAAAGTTCCCCTCTTCGAAAACATGGAAAAGTGAGTTGCTGCTGGTCAAATGGTTCCTACAGCAGAATTAATTAGTATTCAGAACTCAAAACATTCTGCTGGAGGCATCATCTAAAGAGGGAAACCTTTAAACTTTTCAATTTCCTGAGTTTTTAAAAACATTACATTTTCTCTGAAGTCTGAGTTTCTGCAAGATTGAAGAGGAAGGTTTTGCTGCTCTGGCTTCAGCTTTGAGATCAAACCCCTCACACCTGAGAGAACTGGATCTGAGCTGGAATAATCCTGGAGATTCAGGAGTGAAGGAGCTCTCTGATCTGCTGAAGGATCCACGATATAAACTGCAGAAATTATTGTAAGTTTGAACCTCATTGTTTAATTATTTTTATTGAGGAAAGTAATTTTGTTTTTTTTTCTTCCTCTATTTTACAGAATTTAACATCTGAATCAGGATTCAAGAGCTGGTGAACAAACAAAGGATTCGTGAAGCTGCTGTTCACTGGAACAAACTTTAATAATAAAAAAACTTTGCTTTCACTAAAAGATTGTTTTATTTCTGTACTGATGTTGGTAAAATTTGTTCTTGTGGTGATTAAATGATTAAACAACACAAAACTTCATGCAGATAGGCTTCGAAGCTTTGAATGAACTCTTGTATTAGTGATGGTTCTAAATCATCGATAGATAGATGCCACCATCACTCAACACTGATTTATTTCATCACAAAAATTTCCTGTTTTCTTATGGTCACTTGCAGAAGCATGGAGTGAGAGTCTAACAAGATCATTAGGAAAATCTTCAGTCGTATTATATTAACCTCTTAAACCCGAGAGTCCCCGGTACCGGGGACTTGCCCCCTTGTGCATTACATTTCCGCTCATAGCTCACTAACTATGAAAATGACTCACACATATTACATACCGTTGTGTGAATCGTTTAATGAAATGAAAACCAGAAACAAACAAAATTTTACCAGGAACGAAAAAAAAGAATAAATCAAAACACTGTGTACTGCTACCTCCACTCTTGTAGGTAACTCTATGGTCCTCCCTCTTCTGGAAATAAGTGTTAACTACAGCCATTTCCATCCTCTTGGCAAAGTCCACCACCATCTGTCCTTCTAGGTTCCTTTCCTTAACAACAAATCTGCCCATCACATCCTCATCACCTCTGTTGTCCTTGCCAACATGCCCGTTGAAGTCTGCTCCCACCACTACTCTCTCCCCTTTGGTAATACTCTCTATCACTTCATCTATCTCACTCCAGAATCTCTCCTTCTCTTCCAACTTACAGCCTACTTGTGGAGCATAACCACTCACTACATTCAATGTCACCCCTTCAATTTCTAGCTTCAAACTGATCACCCTGTCTGACACTCTTTTCACCTCTAAAACATTTCTCACAAACTACTCCTTCATGATCACTCCTACCCCAATTCTCTTCCTATCCACACCATAATAAAACAGCTTGTATCCCCCTAAAATACTACACGCTTTGCTCCCCTTCCACCTGGTCTCCTGCCTGTACATTCCTTCTCTCCATCATATCCGCCAGCTTACTACCTTTCTTGTACCAACATTAAGAGTCCCTATTCTCAGATCATCTTTGTGGATTTAGAAAAAGCGTATGACAGGGTGCCGAGAGAGGAACTATGGTCCTGTATGAGGATGTCAGGAGTGGCAGAGAAGTACGTCAGAGTAGTTCAGGATATGTATGAGAGGAGTAAGACAGCAGTGAGATGTGATGTAGGTCAGACAAAGGAGTCCAAGGTGGAGGTGGGGCTACATGAAGGATCAGCTTTGAGTTCCTTCTTATTTGCTATGGTGATGAACAGGTTGATAGATGAGGTCAGGAAGGAGTGCAGGCAGGTTGGAGTGGATTGAGAAAAGTGTCAAGGGTGTTGTGTGACAGAAGAATGTCAGCAGGAATCAACGGAAAGGTGTACAGACCAGTAGTGAGACCAGCTATGATGTATGGGTTGGAGACTGTAGCAGTAAGGAAGAGACAAGAGGCAGAGATGGAAGTAGCAGAGATGAGGATGTTGAGGTTCAGTCTAGGAGTGGCAAGGATGGACAAGATTAGGAACGAGCACATCAGAGGGACAGCTCAGGTTGGTTGTTTTGGAGACAAAGTCAGAGAGGCCAGGTTGAGATGGTTTGGACATGTGCAGAGGAGGGATAGTGGTTATATTGGTAGAAGGATGTTGGAGATGGAGATGCCAGGCAAGAGGTCAAGAGGAAGGCCAAAGACGAGATATATGGATGTGCTGAAAGAGGACATGAAGTTAGTGGGTGCAAGAGTAGAGGATACTGAGGACAGAGTTAGGTGGAAAAGGATGATTCGCTGTGGCGACCCCTAAACTGGGAACAGCCGAAAGGAAAAGAAGAATATTCTCAGATCTATACTCCTGCCTTTCGTCTTCTCTCTCTGCCTATGAATCCTTACACCTCCTCTCCTTCTTCGACCAAAAGTAGTCCAATTTCCACCGGCAGCCTGTTAACAGCCCCAGAGACTGTTTTTGGCATGTTTTACACTGGATCCTCTTCCTAACCCAACCCTCTCTATTTATCTGTGCTTGGACCGGCACACAAGTCACTGGCTTGAAACCCCTGTGGCTTTATTCCCAAAAAATTACATGAAATAAAAAAAGGTATTTGAAATCACAACTTAAACTTAATCGTTAAAACATGTTTTGTTGATTTTTGCAGTTTGATATTTACAGGGCCAGAGTAAAAAAAATTGACTTCTACCCAATTTAAAATAAGCTACATCTAAACACTATAAATGGACATGTGGGAATTAAAAGAAAAGAATTTAGAAACTGTGGAATGGAGTTGCCGAGCTTATGATTCCTCTTTGAGTGCAGATTGATTTGAGACTTATTGTCTGCCTTGGCTGAAAGCCCTGACATTTGGTGGAGAGTGAGCTGGAGAGTTCTTCTGAGGACCCACACGGCTGTTAGAATCACTGAGGGAGACACCTGGATCCTCCTTCCCTACCACAGAGAATACAAGCTACAATGGGAATTTAGGAAGTCCCACCATTACCCTCATTCTCTCACTCTTCTGCTTCCAGTGATCCTGACTTGAGAAACACCAACCCTGATGCCCCCCACTTTTGCTGTCTCTGATCTACCTCATTGCTGTGAAGTTCCTTGCTGCTATAGCCCCACT
Source organism: Danionella cerebrum (assembly GCA_007224835.1). Lineage (NCBI taxonomy): Eukaryota > Metazoa > Chordata > Actinopteri > Cypriniformes > Danionidae > Danionella > Danionella cerebrum. Next base: position 252,586 of record SRMA01026959.1, on the reverse strand, counting down.
TCAGAATCAAAGCCCCATCTTTACCCACAACTCCCAAACGGTTGATTTTCCACAACAGTTCTATATTCAACACCGGGAGTTTATTTTACCACAAACATTTTGAACTGTAAATAAACCACCGTTAGAGATTCTTCTGGAGAAACGGCTGCCGAACACATCATCCACATCATCGTTGTGCCACTGAACTGATTCCATCTTTGTGTGCATTCATTCCAACGACATATTGAAAGACATTATGACTGTGAATGCTTCTAATCATTCCAGGTACCAACAAATGTTAATGATTTTGAGACTTCATGTTTGATTTTTCTGATACTTTATGATACTTTTTATGATACCACGCTAAAGAAAATATCATTTACAGAAATTATTTTTTTCCCACCAAGTTTGGAAGGTTCTATGGAAACCTAATGAGACATAATATTGGATGTTTTTATGTCCCCCTCATCATCTATCTTGAGGTTTTGATTCCTGAGGTTGATTTTAATGTCATTTGTTGTTCACATTTACAGATGAAGAGAAGGTAATTGTTAGAGCTTTAACACATCTGAACACAGTACACAAAACAATACAGTCATTGAGAGCCCTGGAGTCTCTGCTGCATGCAATACAGCCATTTCAAAGCGCTTCAAGAGCAAAGACAGAAGAGGTTATCTGGGGATAGTCAGGACCTGAGCCAGCTTCTCCTAGCCCCTCCTTTCTATGACAAAGGGTCAAGACCATTTATTGGCAGTATCCTGCCCATGACCTGTTCAAAGAGCATAAAAGGCACTGTGAAGAACTGTGAAGCGGGGCAGATGGGGGGCATCACAGGTGAACTCTGTCTCCGAATCCATCCCCCAACTGATGAAAATAGTCCCTGGGGGCAACTGAGTCCGCCATTTTAAAAGGCTAATGATACACGTAATCATTTTGCAGTTGTAAGTGGTTAGCAATAAGCTAGGTATTTAAGCCTAGTAAAACATATCTCCAGTATTTTTCTCAGAGCTAACTGAGTCTGTCTCAAACTTCAACACTAAAGCTAAAAGTAATAGTCTGTTGTCTTACCTGACACTCTGGTGTAGCTTCTTGAGCCCCAGATACCATAGCCACCATACCGCAGCACCTCTAATCTTTTAGTCTGTGGTAGAATCACAACCTGGTGAATTAGAGACCTGAGTTCGATCCCCGGGCCTGAGACCCAACAGGGATGTTGTGTAACACTGGAGAGCGTAGCTGTCTTCGGTTGAGAAATGTGTGACCAGAAGGAGAGCACCCCTATACCCATAGTAAGGGGTGCGCAGAGATCGCGTTAGACCTAGAAGGGCTTCCGGCCAGTGCTTAATTTGTTCCGCCGTTTGCCGGAACGCAATCCGTTTTCTCTCAATTTCTGGCTTCCAAGGATCCGGAAAATTTTATTCTGGGATCCGGTAATTATCTGACCCCATTTGTCTTTATCTGCCCAATTCCTGCCCACCTTTTTCACTCTACTGTACTACAATGCATTCCCCCGACTCAAGAATATACAGAGCACTCGCCTATGGTGTGCCAGGCTGCCTTCGTCGTAGGCTGGTGCTGTCCCCTGCAGTCGGCAGGCCGGCCCGTATTATGTGGAAATTAGCGATTAGATAAAAATATTATAAAATAAAATAAAATAAAATAATGAATAATTATTGTGTTAGTGTGTTTTCTTTATTGTGCATTGTATAATGTAAAAAAAAATAATAATAAATAAAATGCACTACTAGCAAGTCTGAAAAGGTTGCTGCTGGGTAATTTACGTCCTGTACGTAACTTATTTTTAGGTGGCATTTGGCCAAAACAAAAAGTGTCCTGACTCCTTCGTGCTAACATGTCTAAAAGACAATCAAGTTTGCTTTCGTTTTTTAAAAGAAACGAAGACTCAAGTCTATCATGTTAAACGGCCATTTAACATGATATTGAAGATTAAGATAAATTGTGTTGAAAGTAATCTAAAGGTTTTTTGTGTGTATATGTCTTAAATTATGTTGTAAATGATGCATGTAAGTCCTGCTGCTTAAAAGTAGGCATGTTAGACACTGAACCATTGCGTTCTGTTTGTGTTCCAGCAACTGTTTTGGGCCAGCCCCCCTGTCCGTCACCCCAGTCCTGTTGTGTTCCAGTAACTTCAAATTTACAAATTAAGCACTGCTTCCGGCAAATGTGGACCAGAGATGGAGAGTATATCTTGTATCTTGGACACCTCATAAGTGAGCAAGATTAGCCAATCCACGGGGCTAACTGCTGCTTGGAGACAATGCATCCCTGCACGTTGGTCTCCTGAGTCATTTGAGGGATGCTGGGAGTGTAAACTCCCAGGTTTGGTCTATTTAGTGCAATAGGACTGATGTATACAGGCTGGGTCTGCCTTCTTCTGGGCCAAAGCTTGCAGTTAGCATCTGGATGTTGAGGGAACAAACGGGACCTTTGGCCTCTAGCCCTCTGAAGGAGTCTTGCTGTAAGTTCATGGCTTCCAGATCATTTTTTTCTTGACCTGGAGGGAGAAAGAGGGAATTGTGGTAGTGTAGACCTTGAGGGAGGACGGGTACTCCTCATGGGGGAAGGTCATCACAATACTGATGGAACGTGTCCTAGGGTCTTCCAGAGGAATATGTAATCAATGATGAGAAGCAGCTTGTGGTCGTCCTCCTTGACCATGCACGGGAAAACATATATGAGGGTTTCTTCCTGGGACAGCACAGGGCCAGTGGGTCTGTCCCCAGGGGAGCCAGGGACAGGAAAGGGCAGGTTAGGAGGGTCTGGGACAACAAAAGTAGAACACAGCACAGGCTTTAGCAAAGAGACATGGAGAGTGGGATTGATCTTTAAATATCTAGGTAAGTTTCGGTGGTAAGTAACTGGGTTAACTTTCCTGATAATTTTAAACGGTCCAATGTACCGAGGGTTGAGCTTTCGTGATTCCATCCTCATGGGTAGGTTTTGGGTAGACAACCACTTGTTGACCAACCCACAGGGTAGAGGCCGGTCTATGTCTACGATTGGCCTCGTTTTGGTACTGGACAGAGGCTCGAATGAGCTGGTTACGGACTCCAGATTCGACTGCCGTTGTAATTTGTCACTTTGTCTGATTCTCACCAAATGATTACAAAGATCGAGCTTAGAAAAAATAGTGGGTGCTTGAAGCAACTCCAAGCCAGATGTCATAAGAAGAAGGGGGTAACGGTTATGAACAGTGATCTTGCTAAGTGCCCTATAATCAATGCAGGGCCAGAGTCCTACTTCGTTCTTCCCCACATAGAAAAACCCAGCGCCGGCCGGGGAAGTGGATGGTCTTATAATAGCTAAAGCCTCAATAATGTAGCTCTCCATAGCGTTCTGTTCTGGGGCAGACAAAGAAAATGTCTTGCCTTGAGGGGGACATGATCTGGACTGTAACTCTATGGCACAGTCATAGGTTCTATGAGGAGGTAAGACAGTAGCCTTCTTCTTGCTGAAAACTGACCGCAGACGGTGATATTTAACAGGAACCCAGGAAAGGTCAATGGAATCTTGCGATTCTGGCTTGATATTAGGGGTACTAAGGCACATTCCTTGACATGACAAACCCCAACTAAGGACTTCACTACAAGACCAGTCAATAAGGGGGTTATGGAGGGTAAGCCAGGGATGACAGAAAATTAACGGGAGGTCAGGTGATTCAATAAGATGAAAGGATATCTCGTGATGGTGAGAAATAGAGACACTAAGAGGATTCGTAAGTTGGTTAACAGCACCAGGAGCAATGGGTCTACCATCTAAGGCTGTTACCTCCAATGGAGCAGGTAAGAGGTTTACCAGAACTTGGAGATGGGTTGACAATGTCCTGTTCTTAAAATTCCCAGCAGCCCCTGAGTCAACGAAGGCGTTGAGTTGATGTTCTTTGGTTCCCAGCACCATGGTGACCTGCAGGAAGAGACCCAAGTTGTGATAAGGAGAGGTTTGGGTTACTCCCGAGACAGTTCTCTCCCCTCTGCCAGGGGTGGTTCATTTCCCTTCAGCTCAGGACAATCAAAACAAAAGTGACCGGGCAGGCCAAAATACAGGCAAAGACGATCTCTCATTCGCTGACTTCTATCTTGGGTGGAGAGTCGGATACGACCCAACTGTATGGGTTCTGGGGAATCTGGAATCTTGGATGCAATTAAAGTTGCCCTAAGATTGGGAAGCATCGAAGGGACATAGTGGTTGGACATGCTTCTTTGTCTTAGCCGATTATCCAGAAGGATAGCTTGGTCGATTAGGGCCTCCAATGTCTTAACTGGATCCAGAGTGGCCAAATCATCCTTGAGAGCCTCCGATTGGCCATTTTGAAAGCATACAATGAGGGCCTCATCATTCCAGCCACCACCTGCAGCAAGTGTCCGAAATTGTATAGTGTAGTCTGCAGCACTTCTGCCTCCTAGATGCCTCTCTACCTGAGAGAGGGTGATTAAACACTCGTTTAAACTGAAGCTGGGGTAGCTGGTGGAGCAGGGAGTTTTGGCATTCCAGACAGCCGTTGCCCAAGCCAGTGTTTTACCAGACAGGAGAGTGAGCACATAAGCAATCTTGGCCTGAACGGATGGAAAACTTGAAGGTTGTAACTCGAAAGTCAGTGCGTACTGGGTTAGAAATCCCTCGCAAGTCCCAGGATTACTTGAGAAGCGTTGGGGTGGAGGGAGGTGGGGTTCAAATTTAGGTAGTGGAGCTTGCCCAACAGGACTAGCCACTGGGACTGAGTTTGGGCCAGAAGATATCTTGTCAGCAAGTTGACGCATGGATGCCATGAGATCTGAGATTAACTTGGAATGTTTCTTCATCAGAGCCTCCTGCTGACTTGAGCAGCTGCACATTGCAAATAGTTAACAACCGAAGCAACATCCTTGGTAGAGGCTTCAGCTGGATTCATGACTTGGATATTCTGTTGAGTCTCAGGCCCGGGATAGAACTCAGGTCTCTAATTCACCAGGCGACGATTCTACCACTGATCCACAGTGAAAGAAGAAATCTAGCAAGTCAGTCCCACAGATGTCAGTTCAAATAAAGGTAGATTTATTTTCAGTTAAAAAAAAGCAAAAATAGTTCTTTCTACAAGAAGAATAACAGCACAGTCCAAAAACAAAGGGTTCCCTAGAAGAGAAAAGATAATCCTGACTAATATCGAACTGACGTAATAACCAAGTGACCGGCAGAGGCAAAAAGGCAACATATATATAGCGAAAGTTAAACAGGATACAGCTGAGCCAGATGATGATGATAATTAGTACTAATGAAATTAATACAGAGAAAATTGCTCCATCTGGTGGAGAAAAGAATTCATAACCACTCCAAACATGATTATCCCCATATAAAAGGGTTATGCTGGACAGGGGCAGAAGGAGCACCCATACAGGTTTGATATGACCATAGCTGCTAACCTTTTTCAAGTTTAGTGTTGGCATGTATGGAAGGACCTTGGGCATGGCCCTTTTAACAGGGTTCCCAAACAGTCGACTCTAGACTTATGTCACAGAGAGAGACTCTAAAGGAATGTCTAGGTTACTTCCCTACCTGAAGAAGGGAACGGAGACGTGCCCTCTTGCCATGCCCTAGAGGTCAGTGATCTGAGGTGCTGAGAGGTTATGGGTTTGATTCCTCTGAAATAAATGAATGAGTGTGGGTTACGAAAGTAACCTAGACGTTGTGCGAGCACTGCCTGTATGTGTGGGTGTGCAGGACGAACATTCCCCATGACCAAATATGTTCCTTTTTTCAGGTTCTAATTCACACCTAAGGGGGAATTTAGATCATTCAATTAACCTGGATCTCCATCCAGGAAGGTCACCGGTGAGCCTTAAAATTACAGCCTTCTAACCAGAAGGCCACAGTGCTACCCACTGCGCCACCATTCTGCCCTAGATTTGCTCCTTTTCTTTGATTATTCATACATTTATTTTCCAAACCACTTATTCCCTAATCTCCAGTGCACATTGGGCGAGAGGCTTTCTTTAATTAAGATTAAAAAATTAAGGAATAGAAAAAATTGTCTATGGTAAGTGTTGTTTTAAATGTATTTGAACTTTATTTTGGGCGAAACGGTGGCTCGGATGTTAGAGGCTCACTGGCGTCCTTCCTAGAAAGAGTTTGCATGTTCTCCCCGTGCTTGCGTGGGTTTCCTCCAGGTACTCCAGTTTGACCCACAATCCCCAATGTGCGCTGGAGATAGGCATTGGCAGACCCCCATGACCCTGAAATAAATACAGTGGTACCTCAAGATACAAAACTAATCCGTTCTAGGGTGCCGTTCTTATCTCAAAAACTTGAAGCATTCGTATCTCGAGGTACCACTGTATTTATTTGAACATTATTTGAAATGTCTTTCATAGAAATGTCTTTGATTGTTAGTTGACCTTGTTGGTGGAAAAGGTGATGGGAGTTGAATGGTCAGGAGCTTCGGCCGTCTTTCTAGATTGTCTTGTACAATTTGGCCCCTGGGTAAAAATAATTGGGGACCCCTGCTTTAAGCAGTTGTATCACAGGCATCCTTAAAAAACAAAGGTGAGCAGAACTTCTTCTTCTTCTTTTCCTTTCGGCTGTTCCCAGTTTAGGGGTCACCACAGCGAATCATCCTTTTCCACCTAACTCTGTCCTCAGTATCCTCTACTCTTGCACCAACTACCTTCATGTCCTCTTTCAGCACATCCATATATCTTGTCTTTGGCCTTCCTCTTGACCTCTTGCCTGGCATCTCCATCTCCAACATCCTTCTACCAATATAACCACTATCCCTCCTCTGCACATGTCCGAACCATCTCAACCTGGCCTCTCTGACTTTGTCTCCAAAACAACCAACCTGAGCTGTCCTCTGATGTGCTCGTTCCTAATCTTGTCCATCCTCGTCACTCCTAAACTGAACCTCAACATCCTCATCTCTGCTACTTCCATCTCTGCCTTTTGTCTCTTCCTCACTGCCACAGTCTCCAACCCATACATCATAGCTGCTCTCACTACTGTTCTGTACACCTTCCCTTTGACTCTTGCTGACACTCTTCTGTCACACAACACCCCTGACACTTTTCTCCACCCACTCCAACCTGCCTGCACTCGTCTCTTCACCTCTTTTCCACACTCCCCGTCACACTGGACTGTTGACCCCAAATACCTAAACTCCTGCACCTTCTTGACCTCAGCCCCCTGTAACCTCACTGTTCTATTTCCCTCCCTCTCGTTCAAACACATGTATTCTGTCTTGCTGCGACTGACTTTCATTCCTCTTCTTTCTAGAGCTGACCTCCAACTTTCCAGGTTTTCCTCCACCTGCTCTCTGCTCTCACTACAAATCACAATGTCATCTGCAAACATCATTGTCCATGGAGATTCCTGTCTGACCTCATCTGTCAACCTGTCCATCACCATAGCAAATAAGAAGGGACTCAAAGCTGATCCTTGATGTAGCCCCACCTCCACTTTGAACTCCTTTGTCTGACCTACAGCACATCTCACTGCTGTCTTACTTCTCTCATACATATCCTGAACTATTCTGACGTACTTCTCTGCCACTCCTGACCTCCTCATACAGGACCATAGCTCCTCTCTCGGCACCCTGTCATACGCTTTTTCTAAATCCACAAAGACGCAGTGCAGCTCCTTCTGACCATCTCTGTACTTCTCCATTAACAATCTCAGAGCAAAAATTGCATCAGTAGTGCTCTTCCTGGGCATGAAGCCATACTGCTGTTCACAAATATCCACTTCTCTTCTTAGCCTAGCTTCCACTACTCTTTCCCAAAGTTTCATTGTGTGGCTCATCAACTTTATGCCTCTGTAGTTGTTACAACTCTGCACATCACCCTTGTTCTTAAAGATTGGTACTAGGACACTTCTCCTCCATTCCTCAGGCATCTTCTCACTCTCTAAAATCCTGTTGAATAACCTAGACAGGAACTCCACTGCTGTCTCTCCTAGACACTTCCACACCTCCACTGGTATGTCATCTGGACCAACAGCCTTTCCACTCTTCATTCTCCCCAGAGCCTTCCTCACCTCATCCTTTCTAATCTTTTCAACTTCCTGCTCTACAATATTCACATCTTCCTCCCTTCTTTCCCTTTCATTCTCCTCATTCATCAACTCCTCAAAATACTCCTTCCATCTTCTCAGCACACTCTCCTCACTTGTTAGCACCTTTCCATCTCTATCTTTAATCACCCTTATCTGTTGCACATCCTTCCCATCTCTGTCTCTCCGTCTCGCTAATCTATACAATTCCTTCTCGCCTTCCCTCGTGTCTAACCTGGCATACAACTCATCATATGCTTTCTGTTTGATCACATTCCTTGTGATCTCACTGATCACTTCTGCTGTAGTTTCATAGGTCATCTGGAAGCTCTTCCTGGCTACCCAAAGCCTGTCTCAGCTTCTGTCTGAATTCCTCAAAATCTTTCTTTTTTAACTTCCACCACTTGGTCTTGTTTTCAATCTTTCCTCTTCTTTTCTTCCTGACCACCAGAAACATCCTACATATCACCATCCGATGCTTTCTGGCTACACTCTCTCCTACCACTACTTTACAGTCTCTGATCTCTCTCAGTTTGGCTCGTCTACATAGGATGTAGTCTACCTGTGTATTCCTACCTCCACTCTTGTAGGTAACTCTATGTTCCTCCCTCTTCTGGAAATAAGTGTTAACTACAGCCATTTCCATCCTCTTGGCAAAGTCCACCACCATCTGTCCTTCTAGGTTCCTATCCTTAAAACCGAACCTGCCCATCACCTCCTCATCACCTCTGTTGCCCTCTCCAACATGCCCATTGAAGTCTGTTCCCACCACTACCCTTTCCCCTCTGGGAATACTCTCTATCAGCTCATCCAACTCACTCCGGAATCTCTCCCAGTGCTTAGAAGTCCTTCCTACTCTAGAAGACCCCCCTAGGACTCCTGGGACACTCTGTGCTTCAAAATCCTCTGCTTCTGTCTTGCTCCGCTTTATTGGAGCATGAGCCCTGTTGTTGCTCTACCAGAGTGTTTTTTTCTGTCAGAGCCACAGTGAAAATACTCTGTTGATTAATCCATATTCAGACTGAAAAACGCAATGCATTGAGATTTATTAGGTAAATGCATTTCCCTTGTAGTTAATGTGCATCTTGGTAATTCCATCCAGAGGTTTTTAATGCGGTACAAGAAAAAAATAGCTGGATGGAAACACAGCTAATGTCTCTGATTTTCTTGAGTATCTGTTTGTTCTCTTAGTCTCTGACCTTTTCCTGATCTGAAATATGGTATCTGTAATGTACATTTCACAGTTTACCAACAGACATTATCACAGTAGAATACAGTACAATAAAAGGTATATGCTACACCTATTTACCTAACTTAAAAAAAAAAATTGCTCTGTGTTTTGTTTGTATGTGATTCTGCTGCAGAATTTCTCTCCATTTGTTTTGGACTCATCCTGTAATGTGCATCTGAAATTGATTAACTGCAGATATAATGTTACAAAATTAATGCTAAAAATGCTAAAAAAAAAACACTTTCATGACACTTTGTAAAATGTATTTTTTACAATGTTCCTGTGCTTCTTTGCACTTTAACATAAATATGAAATTCCAATGATTGTAAGCTCATTAGGTCATAGATTTCATGATTTGTTTGGACAGGACCTCACTAGATCAGTTGGTGGCCCCTGAAGGTAAATCAAATTGTATCAGCACAAAAAAGCAATATAAAACCCACCAATCTGTCCATTGTAGCTTCCCCCAACAAGAATGTGTGAATCTTTAGGGTTGTACTCCAGGCAAACAAGGGGACATATGGGTTTCAGAGTCATCTCAGGTTTATTGGGATTTTCTGAAAGAGAGGAATAAAATCTTTTAATATTTTTGTCACGCCCATTACTATTACTACTACTAATAGTTTTACAACAAATACCAATGTCCCAGATGAAGGAGTCAAAGCTCATATCTTTGATTTCTTTGTGAAACTGCAAGGAAGAATAGGCCACTGCCAGTTTATGGTTGCCATCAGGGTGCCAGGACAAACCGGATGCTGTACGCTTCACTTCATTTGGGTCTCTGAAAAGAACAGAGATAGCAATTATGGTGCTTTGTTTAAAACACATAAAATACTGTGTTTATTGTTTTAATTATTTATTGTTAAAAGTCTGTTGAAATTCATTCACAAAAAAATAAAAAAATTAAATAAAGAATTCCAAACTTTCTTTGTCTCTTTTGCGTGATTTATGTGAGAAGTTTAGCAATGCAGAGAGAGACAGATATAACTGAAGTCCAGTAACAATCAATTAAAAGCAAGAAAAGAAGATGTTTCAGTTTCGATGTCCGGGTACCACAACTGTCAGATGAATAGAAGGATAGGGATATTGAGATGAGTTGAAGTGCTGAAGAGTATATACTCAATCTAAAACCAGTCAGAATAGTCAAACGAACTGTGAACTTGAAGTGTTCACTCTTCAACTCAATCAAGACGTAATAACGTTCTGTTCACAGGTTGTGCCATGACCCCTAGGCGGCGCTAATGAATAAACATTTGTGAGTCTAAATATTTTCTGGTATTGTTTTGGACAAGATTCGTGTAACATATGTCAATATTGGTAAAAAGAAGCATCTTATATGAATATGAAACCTTGTATTTGCTGTGGCCACCTGGTGGTGCTATAACAGAAAGAGTACATTATGTTCAGTAATAAACTGTTAGCATAGTTAGTAAATTTGGTACTGATCAGACATTGCATGGCTGAGTTATACATCCTCTTTATGGCTAAATCACTCATTTCGAAGACCTCTGTGTGTACATAGTTTAACGAAGTCACAAAATCTTCGTAATTTAACATTCATCATCATTTAAGACAAAACTGAGTTTGGAGTTTGAAGATGAAAAGATAAAATCTTTGGGGTATGTTAAAATATAACGTGAGCAAAAGTTAGCACCATCAAGGAGAGATCCCATACTTCTGAGAAACCAATGTGCCACTGGACTAAGTGGGTTGAGGGCACCCCGAACTACTCCCCAGGCATGTCTACCACCGTCTACAGAAAGCCACTGAGAGACTTTTAATGAATTATAATGGTGCTATATTTTAATATAGCGTCCCGCGCAGCCTTGAACATTTCGGCCAGAGCCCTTTTATCGCTATAAGATATGTACTAGGATTTAAAAAAAAAAAAACTTCAGACTTGGCCAAGAATTCTGATTAGCTTGTAGGGCCTGAGCGTCTCGGGCCAGGCTAGTGTGTCCGTATCTCTCTTACCAACTCACTACAGTGTGTTTTATTTTTGCCCACAGACAAAGAAATGATCAGTCCATGAATTTAGTAGTAGACAAAAACGGATTTGCACTTATATAAAATGTCATTTTATATATAAAGTATTTGACCCCTTCCCAAACTTAATTGGTGATTTAGTTTTTTTTTTTTTTTTTAAACACAGATACCTTTGTTTGTAATACATATAATCCTGTAGGGTTTTGGAGGTAAAGTTTTGTTTGTCTAATTGATTATAAAAATGAAAAGAGAAATGTGTTGCTGTTTACTCTGCTATAGTGGCTTAGAGCATGTACAGGATTACATGCAGATGTTTCCTTTTTCATCACAGAAAAGAGGCGCCTGTATCTTTGCAAACTCACTGCCGAATACTCATTTGAAAATTGGCCTGATATAACTGCAGTGTTGTTACTGACTGTAACTTCTTGGTTTGGTGTAGTCATTACAATGTTTTCTGAGTGTTTTTTTTTACATTTCAAGTGGACGCAGTTGTTTTTTTATGAGCACAGGTGGACAAAATGTTATGTCCACACGACACATTGCTTTTAGCACAGGCTGTAAGCACAGCTTTACAATCTTGTCCTTGACCTCCTTAAGCTGGGTTTATATTCTCCTAGAAGCACTTTGTGTTCTCCTGTTCGCAACCTTTGTGTGTAACCAGCCTGTGATAGCACATCATAAACACTAAACTGATATGACACTACTCCTGTGAAATACTAAACTGACCAATCACAGCGCATACGTACCCTGTCTATGTGCGTGAAGTCACAATTTTTGGGAAGTGTACGTCAAGGCAGAGAAACGATGCCACCAGGCCATGGCTACCCTTGTGCTCCCCAACAGATCGTGGACTCCTCATTTTTAAATGGCTAAAAACGTGAGTCTGGCCACCTACGCCGTTTTTAACATATTTCTGCCTTTTTAAAATCCCTGTGTTTTTAATAAACTGTCCTTTGCAGCCCTTTTTAAGTGCTTGTCACTTCCCGTTGGTGATGTATTTCCTGTTCCGTCTTAAAGATCAACCAAAAACAGGATTAAAAATATTTTTTTCTAGTACAGCATGACCAGGCAAAGTTATGTACTGAACCCTCTCTACCCTCTTTCTTTTGATGACTCTTTCTGCACTACAGAACAGCACTTTCCATGTTATAAACTATAAAATTTACTCTAACATTTGTTATAGTACATTATTGGTAATCTATACATAATGTTTCGCTTGATTTAAAACTGATTTAAAGTATTTTAAGGTGTATCAGCCCCTTAAAGCGCACTTTCTGCAATGGGGGAATGGAGCGCCACATTTTAATTTGAATTACCTTGGAAATTATGTGTCATAACGTATGTTTGTTTAAACCCAAATATATAAAAACTAATAACCTTTTTGAAACCTACTCATCATATTTGAAATCAAAAATAAGCAATAGCTGCATTAAGGGTAAGATGTGAATCAGTTGAAAGACACAAATGGTGCATGTAAAATTGATATTGAATTTCAAATTTCAGGAAAAGATCATGACTCGGGTGCTAAATTGATGTTAACCTGAAGACATTGATGGTCCTTGCTGATGGCTTCTCTTCCAATTCCCTCCAATCCTCCTCATCCTCAACCTCATCCTCTAAAAAGTCCTGGTAGATGTTGGTGGCATTATTTTGCCTAATACAATGTTCCATTAACTGAAAATAAGACACAGTTTGGCATTAGAAAACAAATGGTGAACCCATAATGCAGAGTTATACTTGGGTAGGTAAGGTAATAAGGTAATACTTGAGCCATTCCACCAAAAGGGTGCCATTTACTTGTATCTTTTCAAAATGCCCTTTTTTAACTTGATTTCAAAAAAGATTCTAATAGCATACATACATAAGCGTCAAAGAAACGCCTGTATGCGTTTCCCCCAGTGAGCCTTCTGGCACAGGTTCTGTGCAAGGTCAGGGAGGACGAGCCCGAGCCGCGTCTTGTTGCGCCCACATGCCCCAACACAGTGTGGTTCTCGGAACTCTCGTCGCTCGTGACAGTCCCTCCGTGGCCGAACCCCCTGAGTGGGGAGTGGCAAGTGGGGTTGGTTCGTCGAGTGGTGCTCTTGGTCCTTGGACTTGTCCTATCAGAGTCGTGTTGACCTTTCTGCAGGAAAGGTTCGATTGGGGGCTGTCCCCTTCGTCAGTGAAGGTCTACGCCGCAGTGATTTCCTTCTTCCACCTTTAGGTCGAAGAGAAATCTGTCAGCAGCCACGATCTGACTGTGAGATTTCTCAATGGGGCCAGGCGGCTACGTCTCTCCAGGCCCCCCTCTGTACCCTCTTGGGACCTCTCCATCTCCTTGAGAGGACTGAGGATGTCCCCGCTTGAGCCTTTGGCCCTTGCAGACCTGCACGCCCTCTCGTTAAAGACGGTGCTTTTGCCGGCTCTAGCATCGCTCAAGAGGGTTGGAGATCTCCAGGCCCTATCCACTGACAAAACCTGCCTGGAATTCGGCCCTGAGGATTCTCTGGTGCGAATCAGACCCAGGCCCGGATTCATCCCTAAGGTCCGGTCGATCCCCTTCCGGGACCAGACGGTGACGATGCAGACTCTGCCCCAGGAGGAGGCAGATCCAGCTCAGGGTAATCTCTGTCCAGTCCGCGCCCTTCGGCTCTATCTGGACAGAACCCGGGAAAGAACCTTCCTAGTCCTGCGGGAAGGAACCTTTTTTCACGTCTCCCGCATTGTGGATCGGTGAACTTCACCCCACGGCATCTGGCTGATGAGGAGCAGCCAGCTCTGCTAGGTTTTGTAGTAAGGTTTTGTCGCTGGGCCTGATCCCTACAGAACTCGGTCTGGTTGCCCAGCGCTATCAGCGGAGTGCAACTCACCCCATAATAGACTATGTCTGGGCTAAGGGGCAGAAGGAGTTCCCGGTCAGGCACCTGACTGACACCTAACCTTCACAGCTTAGAGTCGGCCTGGCTGGACGGACTGAGGCATGGCGTCCGTAGATGTCCCCTGGCCATGTACCTCAAGTCGCTGATCTGAGGTGACATAGAGGTAAGTGGGTTCGGCTCCTTGGAAGAAAGCAGAATGAGTGTAGAGCTGCGCTTTGCTTTTATAGAGCAGTTGATTAGCTTAATCAACAATGCTGTTCGAACTCCGCATTGTCTGAGTTTCACGAGTGCGCCGGCTTGCTTTCCTCGTTTGCGCGTCCTGAAGCGCTTGAGTGTAATGCCGAATGTTCAGTAATTCGTCTCTGGTAAATCTGATGGTATTTGAAAAACAAAGAACAGGAAAAACAAACAAAACAAAATAAAACACTTGAGCGCAAAGCACAGAGGCTGCCATTTGCGGCGCCATCTTCGATTGTCATATGGAATTACATATCAATTCAAAAGAAAAGTTATTTTAAAAAAAAAAAATCTTAATCTTTATATATTGTGTTGAAGTGTAGCATCAGAGACTGAGATCAATATTTATCAATATTTTAAATGGTATAGCCTAAATTTCCCATAAGAATAGTATGTAGTGCACTTTGCTTAGTAATGGCAATTAGCAATTAGCAATTTTAATGCTTATTTATACACATACAGTCGGTGAAATGGCTCATTCATAATATTAATGAATAAAAGGAACTCACACCAGCAATCTGCATGATAGTGTTTTGATAGTGTTCATCTTTCTCCACTTTCTTCCTGTAACGGATAGTTGCTTCCATGTCATCTGGATTGAGATCTTTCGGCCACCCCCCTTCCACATGGTTTATTCCCCGTGACTCTGACTCAAAGGATTCAGTGTTAACCTGAGCAAGACAAGAATTCCCAGTATTTCCCTGGCTTTGCAAAGGAGGTCATGTGACACAATGTACAGTCTGTGGGAACTATGTACGGCTGATTATGTTCAATGTTCAGGAAATTAAAGTATAAATGTGCAAAAGAATATGAACGACTAAACAAACAGCATTTTTCTGTGACTGACCTCATGTTCTGACATCTCCTTTGCGCACTGCACAGTCACATTGCACGGGTCTCTAACAGTGAAGTTAGGGGCGAGTGAAGGGTCCGGTAGGATGTCTACATGAAGCTCTGCTGGACGGTCTGAAAAGTTGCATTGTCTACCAAACTCACTGCGCTTCTTTGTGTACACATACACTATCTCCATTTTAGCTTCTGCAAAAAAAGATAATATTCATGATCACTGTTGCATAATGGTGAGTAGTTTGTGCCTCAAAAAAATTATCTCAGCTCTTTTGCACTGTTAACATCATCAAGAAGGCATGACTTGGATCAGTTGAGGTGTTATGGCAGCCCAGATTCTTTTGAATATGGCCATGAGCTGATATTTGGCCAAAAGCCCAAAGATTTCCAATCAAAATACAAATACAGTTATTCTTTGGCTATTAAACCAGGTACTGGTAGCCTGGGCTTTGTGGGCAGGTGTCAAATCCAGGTACGATCTGTTTCTCAGGTGCGAAAATTTTCTAGTAGATACCTGTGTTGACTGTGGACTTGATTAAACACAATGGATCTACACCAGCAGATGACAAGGCTCCCTAAACCATCACTTACTATTATAACTATACACTGGACTTGAAGTAGCTTGACTTGTGTGCCTCTCTGGTCTTCCTATGGACTCGTTAACCTTGATATCGAAATAAAATGCATAAAATGGGCCAATGAAAAGATGGTCTGTATGTGGTGGTTGCCTCAGTCCACTCATTATGAAGCTTACTCAGATTTCTCCAGGATGTGCTAATTCCCGTCACTTGGGCTCCACATTTTCCATTCCTCTTTTTTCCCCACTGACATGTACATCTGAGCTTAAATTCTTTTCAGGTAACCTTTTCAGCTTTTTCTTGTCCTTCTAAGTTCATTCATTCCAATCCGCTTATTCCCTTTTTGGGGTCACGGGGGTCTACCGGTGCCTATCAAAAGCGCACATTGGCCAAGAGTTGGGGGTACACCCTGAACAGGTCGTCAGTCCATCGCAGGGCAACATTCACTCACACAATCACACCTAAGGGGAATTTAGATTATTCAATTAACCTAACCTCATGTTTTTGGGATTGTGGGGGAAACCGGAGTACCCGGAGGAAACCCACGCAAGCATGGGGAGAACATGCGAACTCCTTCCAGGAAGGTCACTGGCTAGCCTTGAACCGACAACCTTCTAAGTGGAAGGCCACAGTGCTATCTACACCGTGCCACGTCCTTCTAAATTACTATTTTGTAATCGTTATAGAATCAATAGCTTATTTAAACCAAATTTATTTTTATTAACATTGAATTTAACTAGTAAGCGATTTTTAGAAGTACATTACCGCATGATACTTTAAATTGTCGTCACATGGGGCTCAGCGGCCATCTTGTTTGCAGTCTTGGTTTCCACAAGGAGTTATGCTTAGCTTTGTTATGTATTTTGTTTGATAAATATAAGTATTCCTTTTTAAACACCAATTATTTTATTGTACAACTGTACATACATATTCAATACTACATGTTATGCCATTAAAGCAATGACTTTAGAAAGGATTAAATAAGTAGGAGTCACATTGGTTAACGAGTAACCATGAAAACGCTGGTCACCCTACAAATATGGCCGACACGATGATGTCAGTGTGTCTAACTATAGTGTGCCTATAGTGCCGGTGCCTATCTCCAGCTCACCCTAGACAGGTCGCCAGTCCATCGCAGTCACTATATACAATCTAACTTATTTTTAAATTTGTGTTGAAGATAAAAATGTGGCGCCGCTGAGGTTAAGTTAATAGAATAACGTTATATTTATGAAAGCTATAGAAGTGAGGCCCTTAATTAAAAGGTCTAAATCCACAATAGAACGCCACCGTTAAGTAACTTTTATGACAATTTTAATATTGTGCCATATTACAAATAACACTAAAGGTACTAATGCACTATTTAATACTTAGGGTTAATAGCGCGATTCAGTTTTGAAAGGACTTTTAATGGAAGCAGCGAAACAACGTAGTAAACCATTACAAATCACTCCAGTAAACCACGTGCCTAAGTCTTAAAAAAAAAACACAGACAAAAAAAAAAAAAAAAAAAAAAAAAAGATCCTACCTGAATTGGTGAGACTTGTTTCGGGGACTTCGGCGGTCTGAAGAAGTTTGACGTATCCTGGCAACAGCAGATGGCGTATGGCAAGCCTTTTTAACACTTAGCCATTTGACCTGACATTTTTAGGAATAATAATATATATGAAGTGGCACGGTGGTACGTGCTTGCGTGGGTTTCCTCCTCTTTTTTATTAGGAATGCCTATATAAAGGTATCTGCAATAAAACAGGAGATCCCTAAATATCTATGGCTTGTAAATATTTTTCCATATTAATTCTTAACTACGACTAGTCATAAATTCCTATTCCATATCTATTATTGAAATTATGCAATTGTTTAAATAACAAATTATAGACATCTAAATTTTAATAGTTACAATAATGAGTCTAAATGAATTATGACTAGCAAAATATAATTTTATAATTTTAGTTTTGCACCCAGTGAACATATATTTAGACATACCTCCATAAATCTTAAATTGACATGATCTCTAATTATAATTGCGGATATACTTGTGACTTAATTTCAGATATCTTTAAGTAAGTTTTGTTCAGTCAAAATATAATTGGACATATGCCTAATTGAGTTTCTTACTAGTGGATCAAGGATATTTCTCTAAGTGACTTTATTCCTAGTCAAACGTAGTTACCACTAGCCAGAGTTCATTCGTTCTCATCTTCAAATAAATTTATAGCGTGAAGTCAAAGGTGTAAATGTTAAAAAGGCTTTCCATAGACCGCCTAATTTCGGGGTTAAGGCAACTGTAAACAAACGTAGATGGAGCAACACTGCTCCCTACTGCTCTCCTTCTTCCCTGTGTACCTTCAATTTTGTTAACATGGATCAAACATACAAAGCTGTAAAAAAATGCTCTCAGTCCCAATCAGTGAAAATATGCAGCGAAAGAACAAAAGGCAAATCTAAATCAAATAAATATATTCAACAAACATATATGGATTTACTTTTTTAAAGATCTTAATCGTTAAATTTTATGGCTTATGTTTTATTTTATGTTGAAGTGTGGCATCAGAGACTGGGGACAAGCAATAACTGCTATTTTCAGTGTTTTATGTGATTTTTATCAATATTGTGTTTATCAAAAATGTAATAGCTTAAAATTGCAATAAGAATTGCATGTAGAATAATTTGCTTAGTAATAAAATGTATTTATAAATCAATTTTTATGCTTATTTGTACATTTAAAAGTCCCATCGACAGAAATGTCACCCATTCTCACCCGTCTCTATGCCTTCTACACAGCTGTATCTGTTTTATCTCATAACTGGGCTTCAGTTCTATTTGTGACTTTATATAAAATTAAATTGATTGCTCACACACCTGCCTAGAAATCTACAAAGATACTTTTGTTGACTTGACTGATCACCTCTTCAAGTCAAAATATTTTTTATTCCGCTCATATTTCAGGCCTCAAGCACCACCCTCAGTGTTGAAAAATCACTAGCATGACATTAAACTCACCCGAATTAACAAATGTCACAAGAATGTCACACTGAAAAAGTGAAAAAAGAGAGACGCAAACATTTTTGGTTATTAAACACATTATTTACAGCTGGCAAACAGGTTCATAGAAAGAAAACACATTTGCATCAGCGGAACAGTGGGGCTCAATGTGCTCTTAAGACCCAACTTTATTCTACATCCTGACATGGCAGGTAACATGTGCAGTCACTTATGCAGTTAAGGAAATGCCATGAGGGGAACACACCTGGTTTGGTCACTTTGACATGAATGGAATGGAATTAACAAAAGCTTTATTCAAAATTACATTTTCTGCTAGTCATACAAAAAAAATCAGAAGAATCGCTGTGATTCCTTAAAAAACAAATGGAAAGAAAATATAACTAGTTTCAAAGACCACCATCATGAAAGATCCAGCTGCTGATACAGATGAGCTCATAAGTTTAAAATTATTTCTTAGCCAATTTTCAGAAAATATTGATGATAACACTCATAGTTAATAGTTGGGTGAAGCCATTTATTGTCAAACAACGGTGTTTACTCTTATTAAATCATATTATCAATGGAAACTTTCCAGATGACCCTGATCAAAAGTTTACACACCAAAGCTGATCATATATAAAAAAAAAAATCCAAAGCATTATATAGAACAGCAAAGGGCCAGAAATGAATAATTTAATTTTTCAGTTTCAGAAAATTTGCAGATAGATATTTTTTATATCTATCTCAGGTCTGAAAAAAATGAAATTAATTACATGAAAAATATAAATTTTGATATATTAACAAAATTACATTAATTAATATTCACATGAATCATCTTTTATGATTTGTGTTAACCCTGCATGCACAGGTGCATTGGCCAATCACAGCGGTTGTTTTGAATCACGTATGAACGATGCGAACCACCTGTTGTTAGTATTGATTTCAAATATAATGTGTCGGTTTCAAGATTATTAGCTTTGATATTTTTGGTCATAAATGAAAATAGAATAAAATTAAAAATACAAATTTGAGAAAACGAGCAATCATTTTTCAGTTTCATTTTACACACCACAAATGGTGAAAATAAGGGATAACACTTCTTTTCAACACACCCCCTCTGATGGAAAAGCAGACAGGCCCAACTGAAATAACCTGCGCTGAGCAGTGGACAAGGGCCATTAGTGGCGTTTGCATAGAAATACCTTTCTGCTGGCAACCCGCCCATATAAGCTATTTTCTTCAAGCTTGTGCTTCTTGAAACAGCCACACCACATTTTTTCAGAGCGTATGTCAGCTGAAGTTATTTGTGGGGTTTTCTTAGCATCCATTACAATTTTTTCTGGCAGTTGTAGCAGAAGTGTTTGTTGGTCTACCTGACTGTGGTTTGGTTTCTAGAAACCCCCATTTTTCATTTCTTAGTCAGAGTTTGAACACTGCTTATTGTCATTGCCAGGCCCTTGGACATCTGTTTATATCCCTTTCTTGTTTTGTACAGTTTAACCTAGATCATTTTTCTGCCCTTTTGTGTCAGTTTTTGTCCACGTCATCAGGTCAAACTTATGAGCACAGTTGTATTCAAATATTGCAGAAATTAAACGGTACATTTATATTAAGAGGTATGTTTTGAACATTCTAAGAGCACTGCAGAAACTCATCCATTAAATAACAAATTGTATCTAAAAATGTGGTTTGCCTCAATATGTTAGTAGATGGAATGTAAAGCCCCTAAAGAGAACGTCCAAAACAGCTTTTTTTTCAGCAGAAATGTAAAAATCTGATAAAAATACAGTGTAAACATTAAAAACCCTATATATTAGTCAAAAGACATTTTGGCACCTCACAAATGTGTCAGTAGCGAGGAAACCGATTTTCGGAAGAGCAAATACATTGTCACGCAGGCAGCGACTCAGTGCTTTTAGAACACGCAGTGGTGTGAATGTCTCCATGTGTCCATTTCCTCCTCGTGTAAAAACCCACAGCAAAGGAAACATGCGCGTGATGAAGGAAGGAAACCCTAAGCTTGGAAATCCTCCCCAAAGTGTCTGATCTGGTCTTCAGTCATGGAGAGGTATGTGGCTCTCATGGTCGGAGAGTACTGTGGAGTCACAAAACAGAACTAGACTTTAAACAGACTGTTCCAGCAGAAATAAAACGTATCAACTCAAGAGCCGTTTTCACCAGTAAATTATGAGCCATTTCACCAAATGGGTGCCATTTCTTTTTTCCCTTGGACTTTATATTAAATAAATAATAAATAAGCATTAAAATTGCATCTTAAACATGGAAATCCATATGTAATGTTTGTTTCTAATACATTTATTCACACAAATATCTATATTCTATAGATATCATATAAGTAAATAACTATCGTATATAAATGTTAGTCATGTCCCCAGCTTTTAACTCATTCCTGTTACCCTAACACACCCCCTCCTGAAGAACTGGAGAATTTCAGGGGAAGTCAGTTTTTCAGCAGGAAGCAGCATCACTTATATGTAAAAGGTATTTACACATACTTAGTTATATATTCAATGATTTTGTGATGATATCTTGGAGCGTCATTTAAAAAAATGCTGTCCTATTACTCAAATTATTTTTTTAGTTTAGTGTAAAAATGAACAAATGTGGAAAAATAACCAAATTCACAAAATCTCCTGGTTCCTTTAATCATGTGCACCATGTGGTTATTTAGCATGTATTAGGGGATCCAGTCCTGTTACTAATGTAAAGATTAACAAGAGGGTTACAAGAAAAAACATCATCTTTTGATTAAAAATCTAATAAAACATTTAAAGAAGTTACTTAAGATGGATACCCATTTGTAATTCTTAAGTATGTTTGCTATTGGAAATTAAGTAAAAATTACATTTTAAAAATTTACAAGCAAACTTTAATTAAAAAATATATATATTTATATATATATATATATATATATTTTTCCCACAATGAACAATGAGACCAGGCTCTTTTGATGACTTGAGTAAGACGTAAAAGAACCGTTTGGTGGCGTCAAATAGTAACTTCGTACAGGAAACAGGAAAGAAATCTTATCTTTTCTCCACATTCTTGTCAAACAGCTCACTGGCATCAGCTACCGACAGCATAAACCACTCAACATCCATAATATTTTTTCGACACTGACATTGTTTTCTGCTTTCCTGTTTCCCTGTGTGGCGCGGAGTGCATCTGTTGCACTCTGCCATCCTCAGGTAGGGAGTGTCATTGCATCTATATTTCATCGACCCAGATGAAGAACACCCTGCGAATCTCAAATAGCACTGGTGTGTAGAGGCTCGAAATAAACTCAATTCTGCAATGCGTGAACAGTCACTGGCATAGTTTGCTGACAAAGGGATCATGTGGCATGCGAGTGCTGAGACAATCTGACACATACATTATAATACATCTCCTAAGAAATGCATTCGTAGCACCTAACAGGGAGCTGTATACAAACACTACAAGTCATGTGCTGTGTCTGAGGATCCATGCCAGAAGTGGAAAAGGGAAGAATCATCCACAGAAAATTTAGCAAAAAAACTAAAGATGAAAAAAGGAGAAGGGATCAGAGAACAGAGACACCAAAAAAGCAGAACTGAAGGCAACTTACACGGTTTCTATTTTGCTGAGAGTAAAGCTCCAATAAAGAACAATTAGGTTATTTTAAATGAGGAGAAAAAGAAAAATGGACCAAACACACAGAGAAACATACAAACAAACAAAGAAAAATTAAAAGAAGCGATTAGTATAATACAACAGCCGTGAAAGAACAAGCAGGTTAAACGTCATCAGCATTAAAAAAAAAAGATTCTTAGACCAAATGTCCTCAACCAAACACAGTTAAAGATAAACAAATAATTCAGTAGCTCTGGTTTCCTTCTAACTTCTTCCTCTACAGACTGTGCAACATCCAAACTATTCTTTCTGATAATCCTTGCTCTGAATAATTTTTTCACATTTTTTGCATGACTACTTATTTTACAAGTGTATGCGGTCATGAGAAGATCTGGACCTCTGGAGCCCAACGCACCGAAGGAGGAGGAGAGGATCCTCTGCTGATCAAAGGCACGTTCTCATAGCGTGGGTTTCCACCAAACAGTGCAGCCTGGTTCCTGAAACCCATGAGAAATAAAGACAAATTTAGAAACAACAGTGCAGCGCTTAAAGAGAATTTCAGATTGATTCTGAAATGTTTGAATCCCAGCCCCAATTCTCAACAGACCCTTTAGAATAGCAAGACCCTCTCCTTGTCATCTGCAAACATTATGAAACTGGCTGCAAAGAAATGTTTAAGTTTTCTCAACTTCAGTAGCTCTATAAAAAAGCGCCACCTAATGTGTTCCAGGTTATGGTGCGCTAACTGTTTGTCCTAAATTTGGCATACATGTGTAGTAGTGATGCATGGGTCATCTCTTAACCCGCGGACTCCGAGACGAGGCTCTGGGACGGTGAGGTCATTCTAAGTTTCCGGCAGTAAATCACCTTTCCTGTGCTTGCCAAGGTATCAAAAATCATTTTCTGTATCCCGGCCACTTGTGCATCATGCGAGCGCACGTAGATTAAAGCCGGTACAGTGGATGCCATTCTTTTTTGCAACGTAAAAATGCTACTGTGTGATGAATTAATAAAAAATGCGCAGGTTGTAAAAATAGTTACAGCGGTGGGTGGCGGGCTGGGGCGGCCAAATAATTTCATAAAAGTGGGGCCCGCGGGTTGGAAAAACACATCACTAATCTGTAGGGTACTATGACATAAAGATAAGTGATATATATCGCAATTACAAACTCAAAGTTTGCAAAGTTATTTTGACTACAGTAAACTTTGTTCTCATGGTGGCTGTCAAAATTTGAAATTTCACTATAAAGAGGAAGTTATTGTAACTCAGCCATACAATGTCCGATTGGGAGCAAACTTGGGACATATGTTAAGAGTTCATGTCTGAACACATAGATGGAGCAACGTACAATATCAGTTATAGCATCACAAGGTGGATACAATAAATACAGCATTTAACATGGATAATATACTTATTTCACCAATAGAATAACAACAGTCTAATGCACATGTGTCAAACTCAAGGCCCTAATGTAATGTGGCACACGAGAGCTTAAAAGTTTGGAGTGTCTAAAAAAAAAAAAAGAACAAAAAAAAAAAACCTGCATTTCCCACAAACCCTTTTGCGGTAGCCGCAGCGGTGTTTCCACATCCATACAGATATACACCCAGGTTTCAGATCGGTACTCTGTATCGGCCGATACCATGAGCCCAAGTATCGGGATCGGTATCGGGAGGGGAAAAATGGTATCAGAACATCTCTAGTTATGTGGGTTTTCATAAGCTGACAAAAATCTAAAGGATTTTTAAACAAGCTAAACAAGCGTACAATTGTTTCTATGCAACTGAATTGTCACTTGAATAAGTTATAAATAATGAGTTATTTAACATTAAGGAGTAGTTACATTTATTTTACATTACATCGATTCCATTGTTTTACATTATGCTTATGTGGCCCTCTGTGAAAATTAGTTTGACACCCCTGGTCTAATATAATAGCAGAACAATATT
Organism: Danionella cerebrum; assembly: GCA_007224835.1. Lineage (NCBI taxonomy): Eukaryota > Metazoa > Chordata > Actinopteri > Cypriniformes > Danionidae > Danionella > Danionella cerebrum. The sequence goes on along the minus strand of SRMA01026959.1, from coordinate 228,287 downwards.
CATTTCCATTCATAGCACCACCTGCCGACTATGACACTTTATTTTGAGGTATTAATTATTTCATTTATCCTGAAGTATTACCAGTTGCTTGTATACATCTCCTAAATAAGGACTGGCCATAACGCAGAGAGAGTGTTTTCAAATTCTGACTGTATTGATGCGATAGTATCGAATTGGTTACATTCGCTAGATCTCATTTTGGGGGATAGTTTCCTTATAAACAATTTGATTGGACAAGATCGGTGTCAATCGGTGACTTTTTGCAGTCAGTTGCCTATAATTTTAGGTTCAACTTTTTATGTTTTTTTTACAGTGCATAATCAATCAGCAACACAGTCCTCATTTACTCCCAATAACTTCAAAATGACTAATTTTTAAGCTTTTGAGTCATCATGATATGTTTATTTCATTTAACTGACTTTTTATAAATTGCCTACATTTTCAGATTTGTTGGATGTAGGATTATTTCCACTTAAAGTCAGGGATCAGCTAGTATTACAAATATTTATTTTTTTATTTGTAACGGTTATTTTTTTAGAGATCTGTAAAAACGCCTCTCACTTCTAAACAGACACAATTTAAAGTAATTTGCAGTTAATATTATCAATTAATGTAAAAGGTTTGTTTTCGGTGACCAGATGTATGTGGATGTGCAAACAGAGGTGGACTCTCACATGTATTCGGCAAGCGGAGCGTTGTTCACAGGGGGCGCTGGTCGTTGGAGGCTATTTTGGCTGCCCATACTACTGCTGAAGCTGCAGAAACTGTGAGCGTTGCTTTGTGGAGCATGATGCGACATCACCCGTCTGCCCTGAGGATTGAATGGGTCCCCATCGTCCATGTCATCATAATCCTGCTCTCTACGGGGTAAAGAGGACACTTTAAGCTTTACAAGTCTCCCAAGTTCACAAATCCACTTTGATCTGGCGAAGATGTGTCCTCCTGGTTTCTGATATGGTTCAGCTATGTACAGTTCAATAAGAATTTGATCACCCTGTGCACCTATATAGAAATAATGAAGGGGTCGACAGACAGAATTTTTCTATAAAAAAATGATTTAACAACTGGTTTTGTAAATTACTGGATCAGCCAGATCTGCTTATCAGCCAGATTTTCATTTACGCTAATGATTCTAACTTAGTAGCACCTGTTTGAGGCCATTAGCTGTCAAAATTGTAGACCTTCACATAGCTGGAAAGTACAGTGGCCCTTTAATGGTCAACAAAATATCTAAAACAAAATCTTGAACATTCACCTTTAACCTCTTAAGCCCTGAGGCCTATTTTCCGAAAATCCTATACTTTTACTTTTTGAGGCTTTTCTCAGCTTTTACAAGGTCTAAACTGCAAATCTTGGTATCAAAATGAAGATAGGTTCTTGGGGAGTGGTGTGGATGAGTTAATTTGACAGTCAAGAACACTGGGTAAGAGTAATTGATGTTGGAATGGCCAAAAAATGAACTCCGCCTAAAAAAACCTACGTTTCCTCTAATATCTCCTTATTTTACTTATAACGAAGCAAATAAACACAATCAATTGTAACCACTACATGTCAAGGACATCTGTAGCAAGTTTGGTGTTCATACTACAAGAAACTAATATTCTGTAAAGGTTTTGATTGAACAAAGTTCAGGCGTAATCCATGTTGGCACAGTTTGGCAATAATTGAAATATGGAAAAAATCTTGTCCAAAGCTTCAGCTACGGTCATAGTCTTCTTTTCTTGCTTACGGGACATGATTTCAGCAAAAAAACTCCTAAAGAAACGCTGTAAAAGGGGGGTGGAAGCTCATTTACGCCACCTTCCTGCGCTTTTGGGTAACGTTTCATTCACAGTACTTCCTAGGTTCTAAATTCCGCGTGTCCCTACCCCCGACCATCTGTCCAATCCGGGAGCTCTATATATCGTTAAAAAGCTCTGAATCTGAGGAAGCCAATGATCCACCATTTTGAGACTGACATGATCCCCGACGAATCACAGGACGCGCTGCGTGGAGAGACCGGCTCTTACGCACGGCGAGTGATTCCATATTTGGTGATGTTATGAGAGCACAGAGCTACAGAAAAGAGCCAAAATGGAGTTTCCGCGAAGCTATCGACCGGACATAACAACAAACGGACTTTTATCGCTATGGAAATAACTTTTTGTTGAAAAAACGGCAAAGGTAAGACAAGATTTACATGCTTGCTTGGTTTTTGCTGGCGTTTTTTCGGGGAACTTTCGCTCCCTGCTCTGAAATACTACGTGCAATGTAAATGAGTTGCATATCGCTGGATTCAGCTGGTTGTTAGCTTTCATTTGATGCCATGGTTTTGGAGTTTGCTTTTATATTGTGGATACATATCGCACATAAACAAAAACTTCATGAATTATACTCCGGGCATGTTGTTGTTTATTTGCATGGCGTTCGAGCTGTGGTTAACGGATATGAAATTGAATTAGATACGTTTTTAGAGGAGTTTCCGCTGAACACAACAGTATTTAATATGTGTGGGTTATTCTCAGGGTTAGTGAGCTATGAGCGAAAATGTAACGCACAAGGGGGCAAGTCCCCGGTACCGGGGACTCTCGGGCTTAAGAGGTTAAGTGAGGCCTGTAGTTCTTGTTGTTGTTGTTGTGGGGGTCTTGGATAAGTTGTCGTTGCGCTCTTGAGGTAATTTTGACCACTTTTGGGAAGGTTCTCCATGCTTTGCCATTTGTTCATACGGCCCTCATTGTGGTTTGATGCAAAGGTTTAGAAATGTCTTTAAACCTTTCCCTGACTGATGGATCTCAATTATTGTTGTTCTCATTTGTTTTGGAATTTTTTTGGATTTCAGAATCCAAAGAAATGTCTAGACTTCAATAATCTTTTGGTCTATTTTACCTTGGCCCAAAATAAGTAATTTCTTTACAGCAAATAGGTGTAGAACTGAACATATTTGGGTGTGGCCTCATTATTTCTACATTTGTGTGGAGTTTTTTTTACTTATTTGACCCATTAATCCTTCAATGTGATTTCTAGATTGTATTTTTATATTTTAATTCCTTTATCATTTTACATTTAGAAATTACGCTTTTATCCGAAGTGACTTTGGAGTAAACGAAAGCAATTTTTTTCATTTATTCAGTTATTAACAATGACATGACCTACCTCTCTAGTCTCCCAAAGGATCTGGGTTGGAATGCAGTTTGGAATTAATATTTTTAATCAAAGTAGCATTTTTAACATGTTTAAACACCTGTAATTGAGTTGTGGGATATTATTAATTTTATGTATTGACTGGACTTGGGTTATGTAAGAAATTAAGTGTGAATGTGACATACTTGTTGGCGATCTGCCGCCAGGCTCTCGGGATGGCACAGAGCATGACCGAAAAGGCACAGGCCGCCAGCAGAGAGAACAGACAGAGGTATAGTAATCCTTCCACCCCATCATAACACACACCCATTAGAGCATCCAGGTAGTCCTACAGACACAGCAAAGAGCAAGAGATTTAGGCGCCTTCTACAGAAATGTTTCTAATCTGGCATCGCCACACTATACACAGAGATAGAGTACCTTATTGAGTCCTCTACAGTCCAGAAGTGCAGTGAGCTGATGCAAACTGGCCTCTGAATTATTCAGTAATTGCTGAATGCTCAGCAAATCTCTCTGAAAGAAACAAATGCAACTGTTAAAGGGGCCTTTAAAATTCCACTTTTCCAGGAGTTCAGACAGACATTTCCTATATTACGCCGGCTCCACTGCATGATTGTGTATGATTTACTTTGGTTTTTACTTTTTCGTGACCTGTTTTCAAGAGGTTCAAACATGTAAAGACTTCTTAACACCGTACTTAGTGCAATTATTTCGGCTTGTCAAAGGGCATCTGCACCTAGACTGTTTGAGGTACCCCACCAAAGTTTGACCAGATATCCGAACTAGTCTGACTTGAGTTCCTGTATGTTTTCAGACTGGTACCACTCATGGAATTTCTGGGAAATTGCTGAGAAAGCTGAGACATTTTACATGAGGTCAAACATTACAGAGCTGTAACACAAACTGAGAAACTCAAAGAAACTTTAAACTCAACACCATTTTGGTGGACATCTCCAGGGCACATTGGGCGAGAGGCAGGGGTACACCCTAGACAGGTCCCTAGTGCATCATTGTGGGGATTGTGGGGGAAACCGGAGTACTTAGAACAGGGGTGTCGAACTCATTTGAGCTCACGGGCCGCATGGTGCACAATTTGAGCTTCTGGGGGCTGGACCAGACAAATCATATATAAATTCTGCTTCTTCTTTTCCTTTCGGCTGTTCCAGGTTTAGGGGTCGCCTGTCCTCAGTATCCTCTACTCTTGCACCCACTAACATCATGTCCTTTTTCAGCACATCCATATATCTTGTCTTTGGCCTTCCTCTTGACCTCTTGCCTGGCATCTCCATCTCCAATATCCTTCTACCAATATAACCACTATTCCTCCTCTGCACATGTCCAAACCATCTCAATCTGGCCTCTCTGACTTTGTCTCCAAAACAACCAACTTGAGCCGTCCCTCTGATGTGCTCATTCCTAATCTGTACATCCTCGTCACTCCTAAACTGAACCTCAACATCCTCATCTCTGCTACTTCCATCTCTGCCTCTTGTCTCTTCTTCACTGCCACAGTATCTGACCCATACATCATAGCTGCTCTCACTACTGTTCTGTACACCTTTCCTTTGATTTTCTTTTCCCGCGTACACTGCCACCAAACCGAGTCACTTTTCCGCCTCTGCGCAGCGCGGTCCTCTCAAAACGTCTCACTTCTTTCAACTCTCTTGAACAGTTCAGACATGTCTCTTTATATAGAGAACTTCCACCGCAAAACCCACTCAGAATAACGTGACCCCTCATAAACACCAAAATATACATGGAATACATTTGCTATAGACATTTCTCGTTCATGCTTTCATAAACCAGACATAATAATGTGATGCTGTCACAGGCTTTAATTACAAATGTATTAATAATAAAGCTATGTATTGAAAAAAGGGATAAGTAAATTGACTGACCTCAGCTGTCGGAAAGAGAGGAACCGCAAACGCCAGGAGGCCTTGGATCTGGATCTGCATGGTGGTGAGTGATCTCTGGAAGACTGTGAGCGACTGCAAAACAAACTAATTCAGGATCAGTTTTTAGGGTGAACACGACCAAACACTACAGTATTTGGCATCACGTGTTTGGTCCAAAGGAGTGATTTGCAGTAGAGAGACCACCTGCATCCATGATCTAAATCATTTTCAAGGAACTAAAATAACATAATAGAGAAAGACTTAAAGGGGTAATGACACTGTTTTATTTTTAATAATATGTTGTTCACATTAATCTAATTTCAATTGGTCTGACTTTTGAAAATGTCTGTACACTGTCGCTTCCCATCCAACCTGATAGAGCTTGAAATGTACTCCAAAGAGGAATGTGCAAATGTTCCCCAAAGACAGGTGTGCTAAGCTTGTGGCATCATATTAAAAAAACACTGTTTGTGCATCAACAAAGTCTAGAGGAAAGGCTGTGAATACTGCAACAATTTAAAATCTTTTTCACATCGTCCCTATGGGGTATTGTGTGTAGAATTTTAAGGAAATCAATCAATTTCATCCATTTTGAAATAAAGCTGTAACATAAACCAACGTGGAAAAGGTGAAGCGCTATGAATACACTCCGGATGCACTTTAGATCGAAATAATAAATTGGTGTCTAGCAATTCGCAGTACAGTGGTACCCCGAGATACGAAGGCTTCGAGTTACGTAATGTTTGAGATATGAAAGGTCTCGGGGGAAATTAGAGAAACTCTGTGACACGTTATCTGAATGGCTCTCTCCATCTGTTTAAACCATGTTTGTGTCAGTAATTCGTGAAATATCTCGAGAAAGTTAACTTTCATACGTGGTGCCATAATGTCTTCCGCCATCCGTTCCACCTCCTCCGACACATCGTGTCACTCAAGGTAAGGTTTCACATTTGTGTATTTTGCGTGTGTTTTATTATCATTTATTAAATTAACAATGTGAAGATTTAAAGATTGAAGAAACGTTACTTGATTTTTCTCTGGTTTTCCATTTTTTGTATCTACATATTCTGTTATTTCTGAGAGCCATTGCATGGATTAGGCGTTTTACATGTAAAACTTGCTTCGAGATACGAAAGCAACTTGGGAATGGATTACTTTCTTATCTTGGGGTACCCCTGTAATCTGCTGAAGAAAAATCACGCAGTTGGTTATATTTCCACAATTACTTGATCAAACACTTAGAGGACCAAGTCGACCAATCACAGATCTTGTGGTCTGCATCAATGTCATATAAATAAAATACACCATTGGAAAAGCATTTCAGGCAATGGCGTAGGGGTCTGCATCTACACAGAAGCTAGTTAAGCATCCCCTTGACGCAGAAGTAGAAATGCATTTAAACTCAGTCAATGATCATGGTCCGCTCATCAAAGACTATTGTTATAAATGACTGGAAACTGAAGCGCGTGAACTCATGCTCAGAGACATACAGTAAACCAGTAGATCAAAAGCAACTAGGAACTTAACAGACATTAAACTAAAACAATAAGACACTATTGAAGTGAAAGAATTTAAATAGTCTTGTTATGGAGAAAAGTTTCCAGGAGTGGCCAGTTTAGTCATGAATCGAATAAATGTCATGAAAGTGAGCTTCTTTTAAAGTTGCTGTTTCCAAGTCTATTGATCTGCAAGAGATTTACAGATGTTCTGCTGAAGCTGAAGAGCAGCATCACAAATGTAGAACACTGGCCTTTTACTGCCTGACCTAAAAAGTCAGCGGTGGTAGAGAGATGAGAGAAGTGATGGAAAACACAGGGAATCAGTGAAGCAGAAGAAGAAAGAACCAGAAGTCAGGGGAGATAAACTGTAGATGCAGTTATTATTTAACCCAAATACTGTAGATGCAGTTACAATAGATCTTCTGGATCGCTTCTTTTGGACCATTTTAAAGCAGGTTTACATTGATCAGTTGTAAATAAAACAGTATATATTTTTGCTTTATTTGATATTCTTTTAGACCATGGATCACTAAGAGATCCTTTTAAATGTAATAAAACAAAATATTTGCTCTGTAATAATCAAACATAGTACCTGCTGAAAGGGGTTGGGGAGAGTCTGGCTGCAGTACAGGTAGTAATGCACAATATCTAGGAGACAAAATGCATTGTGATCAACATGAAGAAATAAAACAAGCCCTTGTCCAAAAAAGATCTATGAAGACAAACCCTACAGCAATTTTACATGTTCGATATCTATAACAGTTAATGTTAATACCACAGCCAAAAAAACTAATTATGTTGAGAAATCTGCACAGACTGTAGTGGGAAAATGATTTCTTTGCCATCCATGTATTTTATTCAAATGATTCCTGTGCCATATGATTTCTGTATACAGTTTTATTCTGGGTGTTGATTTTCCCTTGACTATGTCTCAATGTCATTTAAGCCCAACCTTAACATCTTGTACTGTGCCTTGTAGCTTATCCTCCTGTGCTCCATGATATGAAGATACAAATATCTCTGGACCCCTAGGCACCACACCAACACGCCATAACATCTCTGACCAGAACGTAGGAATCAACTCTGGCGTCCGACATCCTACATACGTAAGGAGTCTAATCAAAAGGACATGAATGACGCACAGGAGGGTGGTCTCCACGTTACAAATAGAGGGCTCCAGAATCTCTCTGACATGTTCACATTGAGAACACTGTTCTCTGTGCTGGTGGTCTTCTCACTGTGAATCATCAATAAAAAAGCTTCTTTTTAAAATGGTTTTCAGCGCTGTTTGTTTTCTCAAGATGGTCTCTCTCTCTCTCAGCAAGGTGAAGGCTCATTTCCAGCACAATACCGGTTTCAGTTTTATTGTCCAATTTTAACTAGAGGACCCACCTGAGCTGATGATATCTTTTGTTTGGTTCATCAGATATTTATCCGGAGCAACACAGAAATCACTTGTGCCCTAGAAAAAAAACACAGTATAAAAATGTACACTTTGCAGTTGAATATTTGCTGTAAAATGTCAAAAAAATCGGATATAGTTGCAAATATCCTGATGAAATTGTCCCATGTAAAAAACTCATCCAGTGGCAGTGAATGTGTAAATCTGTGTGATCTCTAGCTGCAAAAACCTTCAGATAAACGTTAATTTAAATTTGAATAACTTCAAACATCAAATATGAAACCTTTGATTCTTGAATTAAAGCATCTTCATGTATATGAGTAAGGATAAAAATAATCAACTGTTCACATACACTGGAAATATCATGCAAGATAACTAATGCTTTATATAATGCTTTAAACAGGATAACCCCCTCCCCCTCTCCCCAGTAGAGAACATATTATTAAACAGCTGTACCTTATTTACTAAAGAGACATTTGAATGCACGTATGATAACAGATGACCAAAAACTATCCAGTAACTGCAGGATCTCTAAGGCAATGAAAGCGAAAGGATGGTAATCAACACAGACAAGAAGTACACACAGCTGCAACACACTGGAGACAGTAACATAAACTCATCGGCTCAAATAAACATCTTTCCATCAGACAGGACAGAAGCGATGACACACACACACACGCACACGGTGCACCATAAACAGACCACAAAAAAACAGAGCTCCGGAGGAGATACAAGGCCACTGTATAATGTCTGAGTGGAAAGCTGTCACGCAGAAACATGCCATACACCTTCACACAATATAAACATATGAGTGATGAGAAAGTCAAGTATAACTCTGTCTACTTATTAAAAAATGGATAACATTATGAATAAACAACAGTCCATAAAGAAATAAATTCATAAATATATTATATACCGCATTTTTCGCCGTATAAAACGCACCCAATTTTAAATGAGGAAGATCTAGAAAAAAAAAGATTCTGAACCAAATACTGTAGTAAAATATTTTATATCAACTGTGTAAAAGTTAACAGCAGTTTAAGAACAATTATATGCCAGATCGGATCTACCGTATTTTGGATCAGTAAAAAAAACAACAAGACAAACATACCGGTACGTTTTTTCTTTGCCCCCACTCATCACTCTAAAGTCCACCATTCGTTATCACCATCACTGTTCCAGTGCAACATTGCCCCCACATTAGTAATACCGTAATAGCCAGTAACATTGTCACTACATTACTAATAATAGCTAGTAATATTGTCACTACATTACTAATAATAGCCAGTAACATTGTCACTACATTACTAATAATAGCCAGTAACATTGTCACTACATTACTAATAATAGCTAGTAACATTGCCCCCAAATTACTAATAATAGCTAGTAACATTGTCACTACATTACTAATAATAGCTAGTAACATTGTCACTACATTACTAATAATAGCCAGTAACATTGTCACTACATTAGTAATAACAGCCAGTAACATTGTCACTACATTACTAATAATAGCTAGTAACATTGTCACTACATTACTACTAATAGCCAGTAACATTGTCACTACATTACTAATAATAGCCAGTAACATTGTCACCACATTACTAATAATAGCTAGTAACATTGTCACCACATTACTAATAATAGCTAGTAACATTGTCACTACATTACTAATAATAGCCAGTAACATTGTCACTACATTACTAATAATAACCATTAACATTGTCACTACATTACTAATAATAGCCAGTAACATTGTCACTACATTACTAATAATAGCCAGTAACATTGTCACTACATTACTAATAATAGCCAGTAACATTGTCACTACATTACTAATAATAGCTAGTAACATTGCCACTACATTACTAATAATAGCTAGTAACATTGCCACTACATTACTAATAATAGCTAGTAACATTGTCACTACATTACTAATAATAGCCAGTAACATTGTCACCACATTACTAATAATAGCTAGTAACATTGTCACTACATTACTAATAATAGCCAGTAACATTGTCCCTACATTACTAATAATAGCCAGTAACATTGTCACTACATTACTAATAATAGCTAGTAACATTGTCACTACATTACTAATAATAGCCAGTAACATTGTCACTACATTACTAATAATAGCCAGTAACATCGTCGCTACATTACTAATAATAGCCAGTAACATTGTCACTACATTACTAATAATAGCCGGTAACATTGTCACCACATTACTAATAATAGCCAGTAACATTGTCACTACATTACTAATAATAGCCAGTAACATTGTCGCTACATTACTAATAATAGCCAGTAACATTGTCACTACATTACTAATAATAGCCAGTAGCATTGTCACTGCATTACTAATAATAGCCAGTAACATTGTCACTACATTACTAATAATAGCCAGTAACATTGTCACTACAATACTAATAATAGCCAGTAACATTGTCACTACATTACTAATAATAGCCAGTAACATTGTCACTACATTACTAATGATAGCCGGTAACATTGTCACTACATTACTAATAATAGCCAGTAACATTGTCACTACATTACTAATAATAGCTAGTAACATTGTCGCTACATTACTAATAATAGCCAGTAACATTGTCACTACATTACTAATAGCCAGTAACATTGTCACTACATTACTAATAATAGCCAGTAACATTGTCACTACATTACTAATAATAGCCAGTAACATTGTCACCACATTACTAATAATAGCCAGTGACATTGTCACCACATTACTAATAATAGCCAGTAACATTGTCACCACATTACTAATAATAGCTAGTAACATTGTTACTACATTACTAATAATAGCTAGTAACATTGTCACTACATTACTAATAATAGCCAGTAACATTGTCACTACATTACTAATAATAGCTAGTAACATTGTCACCACATTACTAATAATAGCTAGTAACATTGTCACTACATTACTAATAATAGCCAGTAACATTGTCACTACATTACTAATAATAGCTAGTAACATTGTCACTACATTACTAATAATAGCCAGTAACATTGTCACTACATTACTAATAATAGCTAGTAACATTGCCACTACATTACTAATAATAGCTAGTAACATTGCCCCCACATTAGAATTACCGTAATAGCCAGTAACATTGCCACTACATTAGTAATAATAGCTGGCACAATGCAGCTGCTTACCTGCTCCTTACGATCCGCGCTATGGTAGGATCGACGAGCAGAGATGGGCAATGACGTCAGCGCGCACTGCCGGGTGTACAAATATGGCCGACATATGGCAAGCCCTTTAACATTTAAACATCTGCCCTGACTATCCGCAAATGCATTTAAAGATAGGAATAAATGTATTGTGACTAGTAGTAAATATATTTTGATGGACGTAAAGACATTTAGAGATATCTTCAATTGTAACTGCCCTAGTAAGAAAGTGAATTTGAGATATCTCCAATTATATATTGACTATTCAAAACTTAATTGAAGATATCTGCAATATAATTAAAGGTATCTCTAATTTTTAAAGCTATCTGTAACATTTACTACTAGTCACAATACGTTTATTCCTATCTTTAAATGCATTTGCGGATATTCAGGGTAGATGTTTAAATGTTAAAAGGGCTTGCCATAGCAGACGGCTCCGGAGTTAGGCCGAAGCCGCGGGCTCTCTTACGCCTCTCCTACGGCCGTGATCGCCCTCCGCATCCCGCGGCGCTCTGCATTCGCTGTATAAGACGCACCAACTTTTCCCCCTCAATTTTGGGGAAGAAAAGGTGTGTCTTATACAGTGAAAAATACGGTAAATGGGGTGGCACGGTGGGGAAGTGGGTAGCACTGTGGCCTTCCAGTTAGAAGGTGGTCGGTTCGAGGCTCGCCAGTGACCTTCCTGAAAGGAGTTTGCATGTTCTCCCTGTGCTTGCGTGGGTTTCCTCCTGGAATAATCTAAATTCCCCTGTATGAATGTGTGAATGATTGTTGCCCTGCGATGGACTGGCAACCTATCGAGGGTGTACCCCACCTCTCGCATAATGTGCCCTGGAGACCCCCGTGACTCCAAAAGGGAATAAGCAGGTTGGAAAATGAATGAAATAACTTTATTATCAGGATTAACTTTATTATCTACCTTCCACCGGGTCAAACACTCAGCACATTCCAGGAGGAATTGAATGGTCTACTTTCCTATTTTTTCAGAAGATGATGTAAGCCTGACTTCCCTATATCATCCTGATACGACCACTGCCACACGTAAACCCAGCCTGTCCTATAGATCCTGTGCATCTTCTACAACAGATCTTCACACCAGCTCTCACACACATCATCAACTCATCTCTCAGCTCAGGCATCGTTCCAGACTAAACGCCTCTACACACCGATCTGAATTTTCGGTCTGAAGTTTGATCAAAAACCATTGGCACCAACGGGACATCTGCCATCTGACCAACTAAGTGCTGCCAATGGAAAAAAGTTTTACTGCCATATCGGATCTGTTTTTTGTAAGAACAACCAAATAAAACTGGCGATCTTGATGAAGTGAGTAGGACTCAAAAGAGCCGCTAGGTGCCGCACCTCCCACATTTTCATAGCAAACAGAAAACAGAAAAGAATTACTGATTAATTTTCAGTCAGAGGTTTTATGTGACAATGCACCTCCAACAAAAATAGAGTTTCAGAGTGCCATATCAGATCTGTTTTTCACAAAGAGAACAGCCAATAAACGATAAAAGAACCGCTCATCACACATTTTCATTGAAGCTTCGTACAGGAAACAGGAAAGATAGAGCGCCATGGGTGATTACAAAAGCTGCACTGGAGGATCCACATGCACACAGGACAGAAACTGGCACTACATATGAGACTGGCTGAATCTAATGTGGTTGAGCTGTCTGATGAGGCTGTCAGTCCAGTATTTGTGCCAAGGAACAGTGTAACATGGATCGGCGCTTTAAGGGACTTCAGATCTCCTTTCCCAATGGAAATATATTGGCTGAAATATATTGCTGAGAGCACTCTTAGTGTAGAGGCCTTAATTCAAAGAATCATGGGTTACACATCGCAGATTGAAAACCTTCGTTCTAGTGGAGAAAAAGTTTCTTTGCTTTCCTTCTAATAAACTCATTTTTTGATGCTTCAAAAACAATGTCACATTGGTTGTATATACTAGGATTTCTGGATGGAAATATTAACCTCTGAAGCCCGAGAGTCCCCGGTACCGGGGACTTGCCCCCTTGTGCGTTACATTTTCACTCATAGCTCACTAACCCTGAGAATAACCCACACATATTAAATACTGTTGTGTTCAGAGGAAACTCCTCTAAAAAAGTATCTAATTCAATTTCATATCCGTTAACCACAGCTCGAACGCCATGCAAATAAACAACAACATGTCCGGAGTATAATTCATGACCAAGTTTTTGTTTATGTGCGATATGTATCCACAATATAAACGCAAACACCATGGCATCAAATGAAAGCTAACAACCAGCAGAATCCAGCGATATGTAACTCATTTACATGGCGCAAAGTATTTCAGAGCAGGGAGCGAAAGTTCCCCGAAAAACACGCCAGCAAAAACAAAGAAACCATGTAAATCTTGTCTTACCTTTTCAACAAAAGTTATTTCCATAGCGATAAAAGTCCGTTTGTTGTTATGTCCGGTCGATAGCTTCGCGGAAACTCCATTTTGGCTCTTTTCTGTAGCTCTGTGCTCGCATAACATATGGAAACACTCCTCGTGCGTAAGAGCAGATCTCTCCACGCTGCGCGTCGTGTGATTCGTCTGGGATTCTGTCAGTCTCAAAATGGTTGAGATCATTGGCTTCTACAGATTCAATGCTTTTCAACCATGGATAGAGCTCCCGGATTTGACAGATGGTCGGGGGTAGGGACACGCGGAAGCTCGAACGTTGAAAGTGCCTGTGAATGGGACGTTACGCAAAGCGCGCGTAGATGGCGTAAATGGGCTTCCACCCCCCTTTTACAGCGTTTCTTTAAGAGTTTCATGTCCCGTAAGCAAGAAAAGAAGACTATGAACGTAGCTGAAGCTTTGGACAAGATTTTTTCCATATTTCAATTATTGTGCCAAATTGTGCCAAACTGTGCCAACATGGATTACGCCTGAACTTTATTCAATCAAAACCTGTACAGAATATTAGTTTCTTGTAGTATGGACACCAAACTTGCTACAGATGTCCTTGACATGTAGTGGTTACAATTGATTGTGTTTTTTTGCTTTGTTACAAGTAAAATAAGGAGATATTAGAGCAAACATTTGGGGTTTTTTTAGACAGTTCATTTTTTGGCCATTGCAACATCAATTACTCTTACCCAGTGTTCTTGACTGTCAAATTAACTCACCCACACCACTCCCCAAGAACCTATCTTCATTTTGATACCAAGATTTGCAGTTTAGGCCTTGTAAAAGCTGAGAAATGCCTTAAAAAGTAAAAGTATAGGATTTTCGGAAAATAGGCCTCAGGGCTTAAGAGGTTAATAATTTGCCTCAATTTTTGATGGTTGAGACAGTGAATACTAACCATTGCAGTGGCCACATCAGCTCCGAGAGATGCCCAACTGATTATGACAGTCAGAACACCAAACACCATCATCCTGAAAAAAGAAAAACCACACCAGGACTGAATTCCAATGTGTAATGTGGTTCTTGAAATAAAAGCGGTTACGAATTTCAGTCAATCTGCATGAGCGTCTGCTCTTAAAGACCAAAGGGGAAGCAGAGAGTGTGGGAAAAGTATATTTTACAATGCTGGTATGAAAAATAACCGTACATCGTGTGTACATATTGTGACAAATACCAATAGCAACTGGATGGTTGATTTCTGGAGTCTGGTTGATTTCTGAGATAGAACAGGAAATGCAACACAAACAGGAAGTTACGAGCTCTTTAAAACAAGTTACCAAGAGACATTTGTTCTCCTTCTCCTTCAGACTCTCAAAGAGCCATTTGTACCTTCCAAATATGTTTATCCCTAGATCCAAAACTGTAACTGAACCCAGTGAAATGAAATGTACTTACGTTGTGAGGAGCCAGCGGGATTGTTTGGCCAAGCCCAGACAAGCGGTAAGACAGATGACCAGATCCAAGATCAGAATCAAGAGGTATGTCAGCCATCTAGAGAAGAAAGAAAACCACAACATCAGCTTTAATCAGAACCCATCTTTTTTGGAAACAGATTTATTCTCCATCAACCCCAGAATGAAGAAGTTGAGTTTTACTGTTTTGGAATACTTTTTTCAGATTTTACCAAAAACTTTCATCCTTTGTTTTTAAGCTTGAATGAGGGTATAGTTCCAAAACATAACTTACTACACTATACAGTGTATTGTGTTATGAATCCTTATTGCCTGAGGAACGTGGTTTATCACCTTAAAGCACTTCATGCAAATGCAATGAAAGAATTACTAGTAGCTGCAGAAAGAGAGAGAAATTGACTGTGACAATTATATCATTAAGTTTTAAATCATTAGCCTGTTTTCCAATATTGGTATTTTTTGGAAAAATCCTCATTCATGTCACATTAAATGATTTAAATGCAAGAGGAGACCTCACAGCACAAAATTGCACAACCGAGAAGAAATAAGGGACTATAACCTCTAGAAAATTAAATATTTGACAGAAATCTTCTTAATGAGATGAGGTCCCTGACATTTACATTGATGTCTTCTCGTTGAAGCAGCTAAAAAATTGTAATGTAATTAAATGCATTCATTCATTGATTTTCTAACAAGCTTGTTCCCTTTCGGGATCACGGGGGTCTGCTAGTTTCCAGCGCACATCAGGAAAGAGGCAGGGGTACACCCTGGACAGGCCGCCAGTGCATCTCAGGGCAACACACACACATTCTCTTACAAACTAAATCCATGTTTTTTGGATCGTGGGGGAAACCGGAGTACCTGGAGGAAATCTACCAATTGCTACCAACAGCGTAATCTGACTGGTTTAAACAAAATATCTATTTATTTGTATGAAAAAGAGAAACGAGCAAAACAGTCAATAGCGCAGATTTCTGTGTGCCCATGATAGTTTCACTTATGAAAGAAAACTTATTCGTTATTTATAATACATTTTTGTTAACGAAAAGGAATCAACTGTTCAGTATTTATTTGTGTATTTTTATGTAATCTATTTATAGTTGTTTTGTTGTTTATTTTCAGGAATGAATGGGCACTAGGCCCCTAGTTTCACATTATTGATTTAGCATTACCAATAATGCCTTGAATTCCTGGCTTATACAGGGATACACAACTTTACTATATCATCACAAAATTCGCCAGTGAGAGCATCTTTGTACAGATATTTTCTCCGCCGATCTTCTCATTGATCTTTCGTATGTCAAACATTTCGTAACTCGAAGCATTCGTATCTCGGGGAACCACTGTATTTAAAAATGGATTCTTGTCAACTCTTGTGATAGTGAGGCTTATGTTTTGTTTATGCAGTGTTTTATAATGAACAGTGTTCATTTTCTTTAATTCTTTAATAAAATAGTATTTTTTACATCAAGCACAAATAACAGGATTATTAAAAAAAAAACATCCATGCACCTGCAAACAGTTATAAAGTTTCAGAATGAAGCCGGAGGAAAAGGCGTTTTAATTCTTGTGTGTCCCTCACTTCATTACTGTAAGCTCCTTAGCACGCATCTAAACTGCTAGAATGAGGAGCGGATGGCTTGACCATGTGATAGAGAGACACATTGGGCAAGAGGTGGGGGTACACCCTGGACAGCAATAATGCTCATGTGCACCACGCTAAACACTTCTTTGTTATTGTCCGAATAGTACAGCTTTAAAAAGATACAGATCTCTATCTCTGTATTCATAATATTATCTATTGAGTGGACGGGTGTGCAGGAGGTACAGTTCTCATGTGCGGGATGCAAGAGAATCCAATTATTCACAGGACTGCTTCAAAATGGAAATATCTAATTATTTTATTAAACCCAACACTGTTATTTATTTACTCCACAAAATGAACAACAATGACTACAATAACAAGGTGCTACCGGTCGATCGCGGCGTGAAATTGAAACAACATCAGCCAAACATCCATCCCGTCACAGTTCAGTAAAGTTAGCTGCAGATTCACAGATTCGGTTTTCTCTGCTCAATAGCTCGAGACCAGAATGTTCTTAGTAAACAAATAATACCTATTTTTAATCTGTGTTATGTAGCGGACAAACTACAAAACGTTTTTCATCAAAACAAGTTTCCCTCGGCATTCGCAGAAACACATTACCGTCTATGATCAACCCGCTGACATGGAATCGCTTAGGGACCGTCTGCAAATGACCAGATCCAAAATATGTTTTACCCAGAATATGCTTCATAACTTCATTCTAAATTGTTCTATTACAACCAAAATCAAGCAACACACCACTCCTCACCTGCATATTGTACTGCATGACTCAGTTTCAGTAAAAAATGTAAATATTTATTAGAGCATCATTTTTATTCTTGATTATTTGGATCAAAGCTCAATTGCTCCCATAAAAATCCCTCTATTACCATCAATTCAGGTCACACACAACTGTTCTAATGATTCAATTCAGTGCCAGTCATCAAATTAAACTCACGTAATTACAAAAAAATGACAATAGTTTATTATTATGTGTGCTTTGTCAATTCTCAATAAAGTTGAAAGTAATTGTTTGTTGATTGATGTTTTACATTTTTGTAGCGGGTAGATCACTTTGACTTAGTCATTTTAAAAGTAGCTCGCAAGCTGAAAAAGTGTGAGCACCCCTGCAATAAACTTACAACAACAACAAAAAAAACAACTATTGAAGTTTGTTCACTATATAGACAACTTTGGAAAATCATTAAATCCTTTGTGTAAATACTTATTTTTAAAGTTAGACTTTTATTTGGTGGTAATCATTCTGCAGCCAGCACCGTGGGTAAGTTGTTAATGCGAGAGGTGGAGAGTGAACATGCATTCAAAGGAAGCTCAGAGGACAAAAAATTTAATAATAAAACCGAATTTCAATCAAACACATCGACATTTCAAGAAAGTTTGGAAATAAGCTACTTTCAAAAAAAGTAGTGTTTCTTTAAGATCTGTAAGAAAACAAGGATTTAGGCCATTTACTTGATTTTTCATTTTCATTTCACAACAGACATGTTTGGCTAAATACAATAGAGAGGAGGCCTTGTTAAAGTGTGAGCTGCCTGTCTCCGACAATAATTCATAATAGATGAACATCTTCTAAAGGTATTAATATTTCATGAGATGAAGTCTTGTAAGAAGAGAGGAGATGCACATGTCTCATCCTATAATCTACTCTCACACACAAACACTCCTCTATTTAAAATGAACCCAGTGACATGCTCACTATAATAATGCACTTCACTTTTTCTATCAACTTAAGGGATATGCTCATTTATCATTCGTCTGCAGCAAGGACTGATGAATGAATATAAATCCAGCTTTCCGGTAAAAAATGCTATAACGGCATTTGATTAAATTTTGGAGTAGTGTGCTGATGAAAATGAAATTGGAAAGACATTTTAATGTAATCCGAGAATTTTAGATGCCACAGTTGGAACTATGTGTAGCTCTTCATCATAGTGTGAGTTTTCAAATACACACCAACCCAAACTTTCAGTGCGAAGTTTTGTGTGACCACATGCCTCGATAAAAAACAACTATGGGATATCACACGTGACCCAACTAGTAGTGTCAATGAAAACAAAAAGAGTGGATTGCCATATCGGATCCATTTTTCGCAAGGAGAATGATCAATGAAGTCTGGCTAAAAGTAGGACCTAAAAGAGCCACTCGGTGGTGATTACATTTTCTCAGTGACTGTACAGGAAACATGAAAAGAAATAGCGCACCACAAATCCTCTCTTTTCTCCACATTTTTGACAAACAACTCCCTGTGATCAGCCACCAACAGAAAAAAGCGCCCGACATCCATGATTTTCACATACTTTTTTAGCCAGTAATTGCCTCGGGTCTTAAAGTTTTCTGACAAACTCAGAGACTTTTATTTTGCCATGTAACGTTAAAGAGAGCATGTGAAAGTGTTTTTATGTTTTTTAAATGTATTGCAGTTTGCTGACAGTCTCTAAATCTACTGTTGAGCGTCTGAGGTAAAACTTACTTTCACACACACAGCCCTCTGCAGTCGTTCAGGAGGAGCATCGTTCTCTGTTTTTGAGCTCTTCGTGTTCACATCATTCGAGGCAGAGTGTGGCTCTTGAAACTTTCAAACACACAGTGACGTGTTGCTGCTGATAACATTTTGTGTCTCTCAGTCCAGCTTTAGAGCAGACCAGCAGCAATCCACAAATCTGACTTCTACAGCTCAGCATAAATCAGTACCCCCACTACATTTGTCAACATTTAGTTACCTTTCAGAATCAACTTTTCTATGCGATACTATACAACAAAATACTACCACAATTGTTCATTTCGTTAATTGCACACACAAAAAAGTGAATTTCCTAACAAATTTAATTAAGCCCATATTGCACAATGAGTACACTCCAGTTATAGTCTAATATATCCAATTATAGCCACACTTAAACGACAACATTCTAACGTTCAGTCACAGGTGAGTGTGGTGATTCGTTTAAGAGGACTCCAGCAAACAAGTAACGATTAAAGGGCCCTTCCCATTTCATACTGTCAACAATGGGAACAAAAATGTCACAAAATCTAAGAAATTAAGTAATTTCTTTACACAAAAGGGTGAGGGCACAAAGGTTTTATTTACAAAGGTCCAGTGTTTATTTTTTTCAGCTGTGTAATATAATAGAGTAGTTCCTGTCCAGCTGAAGACAGAACCAACCTCGCCACAGGAGGTTTCCCCTTCATCAGAAAAAATCTCTATAAATATAAATATATTACATCAGATTAGATTTATCCAAAAGAAACCCTTGTGTTTCTATACAAAATGAGCAAAAGATAAAAATAAATGAACAAAGCAATATGTTGTTAGAATCAAGAGCATGAACAATTTTAAAACAATATTATAAGTCAAAAATTACACTACATAATAAAAAACATTGTTGGGAATATTCCCTGGGTACACAAACGTTTATTACATATGACTGTGATTGAGACAGTGACACGCCCCCTGGTGTTTCACAAAAACTCACAGGGGCTCTCGATGATGATGTAAACATCTTCCTTCACTATTTACAAGTGTTCTGGCACTGAAATCAAATACTATGTGTGCCAAAAAAGGCAGAATAATGCGAGCAAATTAGGAAGAAGACGCACTTGCGCGAATACGGAAGAAGAATCACGGACAGAACACGGTAAAAAAAGTACAATCCAACACTAATAAACCTATTACCGTATTTTTCGGCTCATAAGATGCACCGGCACATAAGACACACCCAATTTTAAAAGAGGAAGAAAATTTAAGAGATTTTTAAGCTTTTATTAAGTTCCTCACTCACACCGGCACTCATTTTGTCCCTGATGAAAGGAATCACAAACACCAGCACAAGACAACGATAGGGTGAAAAAAAAACATTGTGCCTTTGTTAATGAAACCAAAGTTGCTTCAAATCGTTATTTCCGATGAAGAATAAAAAATATTGAACGTTTTACTGCACATTTTTTATTGCAATCGATCAAACGTCTATCGCAATACATAACAATATTGTTTTATCACCCAGCCCTATGTAAAAGTACCAGGTTAACCAACAGAATGCCAAACGTAAAGTTGAAGTGTCTCTCCCCAATGACAGCTGTCTCAGAGTTGAGAACTTTAACAGTTATCTGGGCTCCAGGGTCTGAACTCCTGTGATGATCTCACCCTCAGGACTGGAGTATGAACAGAGCAACCTCTCTTTTTAGCTGCTTCTGGAATATGGACTATTAATTTTACCAGGAATTTAGGCCTTGCGGTGACTGTCAAAATGTACATCTGGGCACCAAGGAACTAAAGAGTTTCCTGGGGTGGCCTCCGGCTCATGAGGGTCAAACTAAACCAGGGTCAAACAGAAGCATAGCTTATTCAGAAGAGATTGGATTACAGGGGAGGAGCTATAATGGTCTTAACGTCTACAAAAAGTTGTATAAAGATGAAATATTACAAAATTTATGCATCATGTTGCAAATTAGTCATGACATTTTCATCTCATTAGAACAAAACAAGTACATGAGATTCCCTGGAGTCCTATGGTCATGTATAATGAAAGATGGCTAAAAAGACAACCTTAAAGTGCTTAAACCCCGACAA
Organism: Danionella cerebrum; assembly: GCA_007224835.1. NCBI lineage: Eukaryota > Metazoa > Chordata > Actinopteri > Cypriniformes > Danionidae > Danionella > Danionella cerebrum. The sequence goes on along the minus strand of SRMA01026959.1, from coordinate 207,148 downwards.
TTGCTGCCTGCAGCTATATTTCTTTTTCGTTTTAGATTACGCCATCATAAAGTGCTGTTTAGCCTGCAGACATACAGCATATTGTCACTGCTGTTGCACTGCAACTGTAGCCCAATGTGATGATCAAACATCTTGGTTGCTGAAAAGAACACACTTAGACAGCCTCCACCCTCACCACCAGCATCACTTCTAACTTTTACAGCATCAATTCAATTGCGAACTGCTACAACTCAACATGGATGTCAATCTGCTGCACTTACATTTGCTCCATCTTCATCTGCAGGCCCAGTGGCACACCATGAATATGTATCCTCAGTGGCACCACTTCCATCATTATTCCCAGTAGCACCAGCTCTATCCCCAGCAGTACCAACATCGTCCCCAGTAGCACCAACTTCATCCCCAGTAGCACCAGCTCCATCCCCAGTAGCAGAACCAGCATTAGCAGCAGCACGAGCTCCATCCCCTGCAGTAACATCTTCTTGAGCCACAATAGCTCCATCCCCAGCAGCACCAGCAACATCCTCAGCTGCACAAGTTTTTATTTCCCGGAGCATTAGTTCTTTCCCCAGCGGCAACAATCCTAATTACTTATTTTTTGTTATTTATAAAAACTGTTCTTTGATAAACTGCTGTTCATTTTTGTGTCTGTCATGTATATTCTTTAGGTTTTTTGTTAAAAATAGGATTAGTCAGAGGAATATTCAATTAGTACATAGCAAATTAAACAACAGTGCCAGGCTCCTAAAAGAACAATTTTTATCCATAAACCTCTTTTATTTGGTATTACTTTGTGAGCATCTAGGTTGATTACCTTACCAGTAAATTATTAATAGCTTAAGGATGCACTCCTTTCAAACATTGCATAGCATTATTTAGACATTTTTACTACTTCAATTTGGGCAGTTGCTAGACTTGCGTTTACAGGTAAGTCTTGAGCTTAGAAAAATGTTTTATAAGTTTATAAATGATTTGCGTTTTTTTCATGGCAATTTTAAATATGTTTCAAAAGGTTTTTAAAGTAATCCAGTAATAAAAAAAAAGTAAAATACAGTTCATGACGTATAATGAGTTAGACTGCATTTAGTTTTTAACTGTCAAGGTATGAAATCATAAATATGATTATTAGCAAGTGAGAAGAGAATAAGAGTGTGCAGTAAAAGTATTTGTAATGGTAAAAAAAATAAACACTGGTTTCCATTAACAATCAGAAAAATATTAATCTTGCGAGCTTAATAAGATTAAAGGAAGTAGTTGCAACATCCAAGTTCACACTATGATTACGGAAGTTAAATCTTAAGCCACACTGCAACGAAAACCGCTAGGATTGGATAGGAATAACGGCAGCCCTTTGCAATCTGATTGGTTTACCAGAAGGTGGGTGGAGCTTAGCTAAATGTGCATTTGTGGTGCTTTTGAAGGGAGATCCACAAATGCGCAGTGAAAGATTCACAACTCACTGGTCGAGATTCACAAATCTAGAGTAACAGATCCACAAATTAATCCATAATAATCTGTATCTGTAACTCTTGAAAAGATATTTGTGGATAAGATTTATTTTTGTGACTCTTCAAAGATATGTTGTGTATTCCGTCACATTTATTTGAAGATCAGAAACTTATTTATTATCTACTTGATGCAATAATACCTCCATAGAAGCCTCTCCTGAAGCCCATGCACAAAACAGCACGGCAAGAAAATGGTAGGGCCCATACTAAAAAAAGATGAAGAATACTGGATACACTAGAGCGATGAGACAAAGATCACTGTTTTTGGATTTAATGGTTTTAAAACTGTATGATGTCATAAGGGCGGGGATTTCAAAGAAAAATGCCTGATGTCTACAATGAGACATGGTGGTGGCAGTGTCATTATGTAGGGCGGCATGAGTGCATCTGGTGTTGGAAAGCTGCATTTCATCGATGGCATCATGATCTCAACAATGTACCTCTCTGTGCCGCCTTCACCAAAGACTTTAATTTCACACTAAACTAATGTGTTGCTCTACACAGAAAATGTGATGTACAAAATTGTGTTACCTGTAATGCTCGATGTATGCCATCTGATCCGCTATAGCAGCCAAATCAAATTTGGCCTTTTCCCAGTCAGGAAGTCCCAGGAGCTGTTTGATGATGTTGTCTGACATCTGTTGCATAAAATGAAGCGTCTGCACGAAATCTCCCCGTGTTGCAAAGATCTCACCCAGTCTGGATAAATGATCATTCAGGCTGCTCTGCATACCTCCCATTGTCCCAGTTACCTATGAGGCAGAACAATTTTGTTATTTTTATTGGGTTATTTTTGTTAGGTTTGTGAAACTCATTGTGTTGAACATGAATTTGATTTTGATTTTATGACGGCAAATCAATGCCAAAAAGTTGCGCATAGAAAACAGACCCAGGCATTCACTACCTGAGCAGAAAATTGGCCAGGCATCGGTCCAGATGCCTCGGGTCCAGGATTGGTCGCAACCCGCCTGATTTCATGGGGACCAAGAAATGGGCTGTAAAAAAACCGTGCTCCATATACGCTGGAGGAATTGACTCAACTGCTCCTTTCCAAAGGGCAGCGATCTCGCAAGAATGAGGTGCCCTTCCAAGGGACAGGGGTATACATCATAGAGAGATGGGGGTTGCTGTATTTTACTCGTATTGACATGGGGAACAATATTTTGGGTCTCCGACCCCACCATAGTAACCAGTCTGTTTACTATAGCAACCAATATGGAGCATCTCCATCTCAGCTTAGGAAAGTCATAGAGACATGGGGGTTGTGTTATTTTACTTTTATTGACTAGGGTACATTATATTAAGTCACTGCCCCCTCCATAGCAACCAGACTGGTTTACCATAACAATCAATATACCATACCTCTATCTCAGCTCAGGAAAATCGTAGAGACATTGGGGTTGGTTTATGTTACTTTTGCAATTGACAACATTTAAAATATGTACACAAAAAAAGGGCACCAACACAAGCCAACATCGAAGTTTGCATGCAAACTTTAGCCATCTAGTTGCTATTGGAATCTGTTTTGAAATCAAGTAAAAAAAAAAAAGAATTTTGAAAAGCAAATGGTGGCCATTTTGTCTAATGGCTCAACGCAACTTTATGGCCTGCTACAGATAAAATCTACATAAAATAGAAAGCATCTATTTAAAATTTAAAAGAGAAATTTGAATGGAAAGTGTGACATCCTTTGGCCTGTCGCCATTTCTATGCAAATCCCCAAGCTTAAAGTGAAAAAGGTTTCAAAGCAAATTGGATAAATGGATCAAAAACCTGCTGCTAAACAGCAACTGATATGGCACACTTTAATTTAACGAAGAAGTGAGAGAAATTACTATTGCTTCTGTACTCTTTCAATCATCACCCCAAGAAACCACTTAAACTCAACAACTCAAAGCATACAGGGCCTGGAGCGAGGGCATGAAAATGCTGCATGAAGCAGGATTAAATCTTCTTAGCGTCACTGTCAGTTTTCTATGCATTTAAACACACAAAAGTGGAATGGGTATAAATAGAACATTTATGAATTTCTTTTTACTGAAGCTCTAGCTTTCAAGACCTCAAAAAGACACCAAAAGAAAAAAAGCAGTGATTATACTGTTATCTACTCAAAAGAGTGTGAAACCTAATCAGAAGCCTCTCCTCAAATGACTTAATGCAAACTGTAGAGCGTTTGAATTTTGCATTAGTTTTTGAAACTGTAAATGGGACTTACAGTGTTCTTGCAGCAGTAAATAACAACAGTTATGCATACAGTCTGGAAACTATAATGTAGTGACCTCTCATGAAAATACACCAGGTTTAAACAAAAAAGTAGAGTATAAGTTTGTACGAAAACAGCTCTTTAAAGATTAGGTGCTCCCATTGTATCTATTATAAATCTTAATTAACCTTTAGAAGTCTGGGGCCTGTTTGAGTGTTTACAATTTTCTCTAATAAATGACCCTTAAAACAGGATCGATATTATTTTTTTTACTATAACCCCAGCTTCTTTATTATTTTTATTACATAACAATTCCACAACAACCATGAAGTTGTACAAAAAGTAAAATTCTGACAATAAAATGTCATTTTTGTACTGCAAATGAACAGTTCTCATGTTTTATAACAAAAAAATGTAAAGTGTGAATGTGAAATCACTGTTAATATTGTATATATATATAAAAAAAAAAAAAACAGGGGAAGCTGCCCTAAACCTTATAAACTGTTCCGAGAACTTTTTGTGCCAGAACTTAAAAACAAAAGCCATATCACAGGTCTTGTACTTCCAAGGGTTATCCATTTTTTCATCACTAGAAGGCACTGATTTGGGGTGTGTTGAGTGAAATTGAAAAACAATTGTCCATTTTCTCACATTTCTCATATTTTAATTGCCTTCCAATTTATGTGTCATAACTCTTCAAACGTTCATTTAAAACCAAAAAAATCAAAAGTATTTTTAAAATATATAATCAACGTTTATTTTTACTTTTGCTAGTTTACTATTATTAAAGTCTACTATTGCCGCTTTTCCACAGCACGACACGGTACAGTTTGGCACAGTTTCGTTAAGCCTGCTTGCTTTTCAATAGGCGATAGTGTCGTGTCAGAAGGGGTGTGTTGTAATAATAGCCATCATCAGAGTATTTTCGCATTGTGTTTGCTTCTTAGGTTATGGGTGTTATACCTGGCTTTCCACAACAATGTATTTGGTGAGAAGTTGAGAGTGGCTAAAATGAAATCTTGTGAGTGACTGGTACAAATTCAGTGTGTGTATGTAATTTGCGCTGTTCAATGAAGCCAGAAATGAAGACCGTACGTCATGTATGCTTGGCCAATCAAGAGAATGGTGTCAGTTCAGAGAAGTGCTAGAACTAAAGATGTTCCAATACCATTTTTCTCCTCTCGATACCGATCCCGATACTTGAGCTCAGGGTATCGGCTGATAACGAGTACTGATCCGATACCTGGGTGTGTATCTGTATATACAGCTGTAGATACTACTAGACCTGTTGACATTTTATGCATTTTATAATTTAAAATCAATTATTTTATGCTGTGCTTCAATATGGCAATGACAATAATCAATATGAACATGAAAAAAAAATTTAATAGACATACCCTATCTTTGAAACTTGGATACAAGAGAGTTGCAACTGCATACAAGGGCTCTTCCTCGATGGTTGTGAATCGTTTCTTGACGGCCTCAAGAAGGGTGTTTTTCATTGTAAAGACAGAATCGCAGCTCCAGATGTGAGTAGTGAAGCTGATAGTTCGCACGTCCTTTAGTTTACATGAAATGTGTTCAAGCACTGTCTCATATAGCTTAGGGAGCGCTCTTTCGGAGATATAATTGTGACCAGCCAAACTGTAGCAGGCCTCCAAATGTTCAATTAAGCGGCGAAAGCCCACGTTTTCGACCACTGACAGTGGCTGG
>SRMA01026959.1:182738-201407 GCA_007224835.1 Danionella cerebrum | reverse complement strand
AAAAGTTTGCGAACCACTGTATTATTACTAATGTGGTGACAATCTTACTAGCTATTATTAGTAATGTAGTGACAATGTTACTAGCTATTATTAGTAATGTCGTGACAATGTTACTGGCTATTACGGTATTACTAATGTGGGGGCAATGTTGCACTGGACAGTGATGATGATAACGAATGGTGGACTTTAGAGTGATGAGTGGGGCAAAGTAAAACATTACAGCCTTTTTTTTGTTACTTTTACTGTCTACTGTCTGTTCATGTTACATGTTTGGCTGTTAACTTTTACACAGTTGATATAAAATATTTTACAACAGTGTTTGGTTCAGAATCTTTTTTTTCTAGATCTTCCTCTTTTAAAATTGGGTGCGTCTTATGTGCCGGTGCGTCTTATGAGCCGAAAAATACGGTATATCATTGTGATAGAAAATTGTAAGCATTACATATAATACAAATATCAACAATGATGCTAAATAATTTAAGCTAGCAATGATGGCGTCACTGTGACTCATGAGGTGATGCACTTCCGGGGAAATCGCGAGCTGTTTAAACGTGGTTGTATGCTTCCTGGCTGTCTCTTTGACTCACTTGAGCTCAATGAAGCAAACAGAGACAATGACTTCCCTGCAGCCCTCTGGGTATAAGGTGAATTAATGTTTTGAATTAATGTTTTTCCTGTACAACCCATCAGTGCAATAAATAAACCAGTTTCCTTTCTGTTCATTACAATCTAATCTCTCGAGTCTTCAAAATTAACAAGATAACGTAACATTTGGTAAAATAATGACGTCCCTGGGAAATTCCACTCTTGTAAAGGTCTGGATTGCGAACCGGAGCTCTAGTGCTAGCATTCTAGCATTGTGACCGGTAATCTCTTTGTTATTTGCGCGCAGATTAAGAGCATTTTAACTTTGTCATTCATTGTTCAGCATTGGAGCTGGGATTAACAGGCGAGTAGAAATATTTTGAGAAAAAAACATGTTATATGTGACTTAAGATATGTTTCAATTAGGATACATGGCACATGCTAATTCGATTTGGGATACGTAGTGTATGTTACTCCAGAGAACAGCAAGCGGTTGACTGTGTTACACTGATTATTCAGTCAGCTACGCGATTTGTGTCTCTGTGCCTTAAAACCCAATTAGGATAACAAATTCTGAAAACAAGATTAGGCAGAAGAAAAAAAGGAAATATATGGGGTTAAAGAAAGAGTAAATAAGAGAATCATACCAAACATGCATAGCAAATGAGTTCTACAATGAGGCTATTGAAAGAAAAAAAATCTTTTGTAAATCTTAAATAAAGCATTTATTTTGCTCTTTAACAAAATTTACTACTGGATATTTATAGAACTGATCTGACACTAACCAATAACTGTAAAATAGAAACCTATGAACCTATAAAATGAAATTCAGGTAATAAAATGGAAAGTACATTTTTAGTGCAGATGAATAGTTACTTAAGAATCTATTCTTCTTAGTTTTAGGAACTACTCTGACTAGACCTTTAGCCTTCATTTTTATTTTTGGATCCATCTATTTTATTTTATTTATGAGAGCTCTTGATTTTTGTATTTTTATTTTTGGGGAATCTGATCATGGTGAATGAAATTGAGTTTCTTTTAAGAAACATATTTCTTATTTTTTTCTTATTTTATCTAAATTCTTTTTTAAAAAAAAAAAGAATTTTTGGGCTAATTTGAGTTGGACACTTTTTTTTGAAAAAGAAAACAAATTTACATTTGAATAGTTGCGACATTGAGATTTTTTTTCTCTAATTTTTAAGTGATATTTCAAATGGCATCAATCCCCTTTTGTTTGTGTGTAAGTGAGTCTGTCTGAGGTGTGTATGTGCATGTGTGCGTGTGAGAGGAATGAATAAAATCAGCTGATTTAGACATAAATGGGCCCACAGTAAAAGTGAAAAAAATGATGTGAAAATTTAAGAAAACATGTCTGGTATTGAATGCTTTTGACTGGTCATTCACTTGACGGGTCTGAACACAGTTTTGTTTGAATATTGTTTGCTAGGTTGATTTGAGGCAGATTTCATTTGATGAGAGTTTATAAGAGTGGATTAAACTTGCAGACGATATAATTAGTTGAGTGGTATTGGATATTAGATAAATGCAGCATTTTCATGGTGGCAGGTGATCTAAGCATGAGTTGATTTGAAGATTTGCTAAGACTTGAAATTGATTGAGAACAGTTTTGGTAGATTATGTCTTTTTGGAACAAGGTTGATTAATGGTTATTGGTTGATATCATGTTATGGAGGGACCATAAACATTTAGCATATTTTCCAACAGTATTTCTACTGATCTAATAAACATAACTTTGTATCATTTTCCTATTAGCAGGAACTTGAGACGTCACTATTGTGTATGTACAATGTCAACATTAATACTAAATTTGAACTTTACAGGAATCTAGGATTTGGAGAAAGGTAAGTAAGAAGTAAATGTGTAAATGATAATTTTAAATTAAATTGAAATAGACATTTGTGTTAACATGTGTGCAACAGGAGGGAGCAATAGGAAAATAAAGTATTTGGAGATGAAGGACTGTTGGTAAGAAATAAAGGTACTCCATGGATCCATAGAAATCTCTCAGCAAAATGCAACATGAAAACACTTGTATTTTGTATGGTTTTGATGAGGTAGAAGAACTGAAGCATGTGAACTGGTAATAGATATAATTTGGAAATATCATCAGGTAAGATATTGTACATCATAAGTTAATTCTTGACTTGATAAATGCTCAATCACTATCCAAGGAAGTGTCTGTAAATATGCCTCTTATCGACAAAAATGCACACCTTTTGAACACCTGCAGATGAACACCATATGAAGGGAAGAAATACTGCTTTGTTAAAGTAGATATTTTCCTTCAAATGGGTTGAAGCAGTCTCGTTAATTAAAAAGAATACAGAAAGAAAATGCTACAACAATGGCATTAGACGTTGAGCTGAGAAGGGAATATCAAAGCAAATACCATTGCAAAAAATTTAAACTGATGAGTGAGTACTTGAGTACTGATTTGAAACATCACTGTGTATCACTGTGTATCACAGGTTGAAAGGGAAACTGGAATTCTAAAGGACAACCAAGCAAAGTGCTGTGAGCAAACTGAGCTTACATGGGTGAAGGGCTTGATATAAGGATCTCTAGTTCTCCCGAGGGTGAAAAGTTCAGGTGAAAAGCATATTGCTCAGATATGTCTTATATCATCTGATTGAATCTCCATGATCTGGAAACTGGTTGATGGTTATGGGTTGTTGGTGAAGAATCTCTGAAGGAGAAACTGGTGGTCTGGAAACAACAGGATCGAGTCCAAATCTTCTTCACAACGCATGGCAGTTAATGTGGTAAGGAGAGATGTACACGAGTCACTACAGAGGGTTCTAGAGCTTGCTAAATGCACATAGCAGGCATAACCCATCAGCATCTGAAGCAGCTTTCTGTTTCTGTGATTCATGATGGAGGTGGTGCTGGGCGACTACAACCTCCAAGAGGATTAATGTGTTACCAATTGCAACAAATGTAACATCTGGCCTTGGTTTGTTATTTCTACAAACATTCTTGTAATCGGAAGGATTGGATTGGATCTCTGTTTTGTACAGTCTAATTTTCCTTACAGCCTGGGTTTTGGTAAGATGGATGTTCATGGAGCAAAATGCAATTGCTATTATATTCATTCCGGAAAAAACTAATCGAGGATGATACGAGGAGTTTTTGATGTATGACAGAGCAAATCACATCTCATTTCGGACGAGACGGCAGTTGATGTAGTGGTTCAGTGGATTTTTCCTTCCACAGTTTTAAAAACCAATGACTCTCAAATCTGGGTGAAGAGTCTCAATAATCAAGTGCCTTTTTACAAAGGCTAATCACTTCTGTTAACTTTGGAATAATACAAATTGAACTTTTCTTACAATTGACAACCTGATCTCCTAACCATCTGTTTAAGAAAGGCAGCTAGATTTAATTTAAAAAGGTAAAATAAAAGAAAAGGCAGGTCAAGACTAAGTTAAAAATGTATACAGTTTTAGAAAAGAGAGATAAAATGAAATTAAATTAGACCAATTGTTGATATCACATTAAACTTTGTGAAAGAAAAACCCCTAGTGTGATTTAGAATAAATACTTATGTGTTTGGTTGTTTTTTTGCATGTCTTTGACAAATGATAATTGTTCACAGCAAGTGGTATACATATCAATAAAATCATATAATCTGTAACAGTATTTGAAGGTTTGAATTAAACAACATTATGTTTGGACTAGATTGGGAGAAATTGGGCTTGATGTTGGAATTATGAAGGTTTGGTACTATTTGGAAAGGGGAGGAATATGAACAGCAATTTACTTGTTTTTCTTTATGAAAACGTTTTTTCAATGCTAGAAATTTTATTGATAACACATTGATGAAGATTTTTTTTATGACAGTATTAATTATAAGGGTAATATCTTTCTTTAACTTTCGGCTGTCCCCAGTATAGGGGTCGCCACAGCGAATCATCTGTTTCCACCTAACTCTGTCCTCAGTATCCTCTACTCTTGCACCAACTAACATCATGTCCATCCTTGTCACTCCTAAACCGAACCTCAACATCCTCATCTCCGCTACTTCCATCTACCATCTCTGCCTCTTGTCTCTTCCTTACTGCTACAGTCTCTAACCCATACATCATAGCTGTTCTCACTACTGTTCTGTACACCTTTCCTTTGATTCTTGCTGGCACTCTTCTCCACCCACTCTGACCTGCTTGCACTCGCCTCTTCACCTCTTTTTCACACTCCCGTCGCACTGGACTGTTGACCCCAAATACCTAAACTCCTGCACCTTCTTGACCTCAGCCCCCGGTAACCTCACTGTTCTACTTCCATTTCTCTCTTCCAAACACATGTATTCTGTCTTACTGCGACTGACTTTCATTCCTTTTCTTTCTAGAGATAACCTCCAACTTTCCAGGTGTTCCTCCACCTGCTCTCTGCTCTCACTACAGATCACAAGGTCATCTCCAAACATCATTGTCCACCGAGATTCCTGTCTGACCTCATCAGTCAACCTGTCCATCACCATAGCAAACAAGAACGGACTCAAAGCTAATCCTTGATGTAGCCCCACCTCCACCTTGAACTCCTCTGTCTGACCACTGCCGTCATACACCTCTCATACATATCCTGAACTACTCTAACGTACTTCTCTGCCACTCCTGACATCTTCATATAGGACCATAGCTCCTCTCTCAGCACCCTGTCATACGCCCCTTCTTCGCTGGCGCTGCTCAGAATGTAAACACAGGAAGTTGTGTCGTGTTGCCACAAGCAACCAAGGAGAAGGATAAGCCCCACCAGACGCAACAAACATTTAAAGCTTCATTCAAACAAAGAGAAAAGTTTACACAAGACAGCCAACGAGCAATAAAGATAACCGACAGGATTATCGAGTTTATTGTACTGGATGACCAGCCACTGTCAGTGGTCGAAAACGTGGGCTTTCGCCGCTTATTTAACATTTGGAGCCCTGGTACAGTTTGCCTGGTTGCAAATATATCTCTGAAACAGCGCTCCCTAAATTATATGAGACAGTGCGTGAACACATTTCATGTAAACTTAAGGACGCGCGATCTGGAGCTGGACACAGTGACGCCGTCACCTTTTACTCTTCAAAGTGCAGTGCTGCAGGCTAACGAGTTTTGCGGCTCGCACGCGTCCATAGCTGAATCAATCGAGGGTATGCTTGTTAAGTGGAATATTTCTGAATCCTGTGTTAATGTTATTTTGCGCGACAACGCAAGCAACATGAAAAAAGCGGAAGTGATCCCCTCAGTGACAGTTCTAAAAGGCACCTTGCTCGGGAGAGCCAGGAGGACACTGGTTTAAAAACAATAAAAAACACTCTTCTTGAGGCCGTCAAGAAACGATTCGCAACCATCGAGGAAGAGCCCTTGTATGCAGTTGCCACTTGTATCCACATTTCAAAGATAGGGTATGTCTATTCATTTTTTTTCATGTTCAGATTGATTATTGTCATTGCCATATTGAGTATATCTGAAGCACAGCATAAAATAATTTATTTTAAATTACAAAATGCATAAAATGTCAATTAATACAGGGCTAGTAGTATCTACAGCTGTATATACAGATACACACCCAGGTATCGGATCTGTACTCGGCTGATACCCTGAACCCAAGTATCGGGATCGGTATCGGGAGGGGAAAAATGGTATCGGAACATCTCTAACTAAAATCCTGTTGAATAACCTAGACAGGAACTCCACTGCTGTCTTCCACTTCCACACCTCCACAGGTATGTCATCTGGACCAACTGCCTTTCCACTTTTCATTCTCCCCAGAGCCTTCCTCACCTCATCTTTTCTAATCTTTTCAACTTCCTGCTCTACAATATTCACCTCTTCCCATTTTCTTTCCCTCTCATTCTCATCATTCATCAACTCCTCAAAATACTCCTTCCATCTTCTCAGCACACTCTCCTCACTTGTTAGCACCTTTCCATCTCCATCTTTTATCACCCTTAACTGTTGCACATCGTTCCCATCTCTGTCTCTCTGTCTCGCTAATCTGTACAATTCCTTTTCACCTAGATTAATTATAAGGGTAATATACACTGCACTGATTACTTCATGATAAAAAAAATTAAAAATTGTCATATAAAAATGGTGGAATATGTGAAAGAAAATCGTAATCAATGCACATAATTCATTGATTCATTCATTTTCTAACCTGCTTATTCCCTTTATGGGGTGAACATTTACTCACACATTCACACCTAAGGGGAATTTAGATTATTCAATTACCCAGAGGAAACCCATGCAAGCACTCCTTCCAGGAAGGTCACCGGCGAGCCTTCTAACTGGAAGGCCACAGTGCTACCCACTGCACCACCGTGATGCCCACAATGCATATTGTGTTCAAATACTTATTTCCCGCTGTATCATACAAATATATAGTTTAAAAAAACCCATAGATCGTGATTTCTGGATTTTTCTTTTTAGATCATGTCTCTCATAGTGGACATGCACCTAAGCTGAAAATTTCAGACCCCTCCATGATTTCTAAGTGGGAGAACTTGCAAAATAGCATGGTTTTCAAATACTTATTTCCCTCACTGTATGTCTGTAAACAATCGAAATGATGAGGACACATGGCGGAAAAAGGCAGAATCAGCAGTGGCTCTGATCTCTGGTTTGTTTGAATACATTCTTACTAGATAGAGATTATCCGGTTTAAGAAAGCAGAGAAGGAAACAGGACTACAAATGTAAAACATCAGTGACACAAGGAAATGAGTAATTGTCGAAAGAAAGAGTTGGTACTTACCAAACTGTCCACTCCAGCCAGGGTGTGATTGGCGTTGTACAGGGAATAGGTCAGCTGGTACACCCCATCATTGGTTTCACTGTTACCATAAAAACCAACTCCCACTGCAACACTGAAGCACACAAGAAAAAAAGTAACTATTAATTTACATATCACCAGACTCTAACGGTACAAGAACACTGTAGGATTGTAAACGCATCACAATGTAATAAATTACAGTAAATACTTTCCACTTTTCTGTAACTAATAAAAATGATTACAGAGTCACAATGAGTATTGTGTGCCATGAAAGATGTCCATCCATAGCACTATGAATCGCCCTATATACAGTGAGGAAAATAAGGATTTGAACACCCTGCTATTTTGCATGTTCTCTCACTTAGAAATTATTTGAGGGGTCTGAAATTTTTAGCGTAGCTGCATGTTCATTGTTAGAGACATAATCTAAAAAGGAAAATCCAGAAATCACGATGTATGATTTTTAAAAACTATTTATTTGTATGATACAGCGGCAAATAAGTATTTGAACACCTGAGAAAATCAATGTTAATGCTTGGTACAGTAGCATTTGTTTGTGATTACAGAGGTCAAACCAGTTTTTGAGGGGCTCTTGATGATGGTATAAACATCTTCTTTCATATTTACAAGTGTTTTCTGGAATCTAAAATCTAACACTTTAGTGTGCCAAAAACGGCAGAAGAATAAGGAAAAAAAGAATCACTGACAGAACACAGTAAAAACAGTTCAATCACACACTAAAACCTATTACTACTACTACTAAGACAATGGTTATACTATTACAGCGGTGCTCACACTTTTTCAGCTTGCGAGCTACTTTTAAAATGACCAAATCACAGTGATCTACCTGCTACAAAAATGTAAAACATCAATCAACAAATAATTATTTTCAACTTTATTGAGAATTGACAAAAAACACACATAATAATTAATTATTTACATTTTTTGAGTTTAATTTGATGACTTGCACTGAATTGAATCATTAGAACAGTTGTGTGTGACCTGAATTGATGGTTATAGAGTGATTTTTATGGGAGCAATTAAGCTTTGATCCAAATAATCAAGAATAAAAATTATTCTCTAATACATTTTTCAATATTTATTGAAACTGAGTCGTACAGTACAATATACAGGTGAGGAGTGGCGTGTTGCTTGATTTTGGTTGTAAAAGATCAATTTAGAATGAAGTTATGAAGCATATTCTGGGTAAAACATATTTTGGATCTGATAATTTGCAGACGGTCCCTAAGCGATTCCATGTCAGCGGGTTGCTCATAGACGGTAATGTGTTTCTGCGAATGCCGAGGGAAACTTGTTTTGATAAAAAACGTTTTGTAGTTTGTCCGCTACACAACACAGATTAAAAAAAGATATTATTTGTTTAATAAGAACATTCTGGTCTCAAGCTATTGAGCAGAGAAAACCGAATCTGTGAATCTGCAGCTAACTTTATTGAACTGTGACGGGATGGATGATCGGCTGATATTGTTTCAATTTCACGCCGCGATCGACTGGTAGCACCTCCGATCGACGTAATGAGCACCCCTGTACTATAATATACAGTATAAATATTATATTTACAATTAAATCTCCACTAAAACACAGCTAAAGTGTTGCTAAAGCGATCACAGGAAATCAATCAGATGGCTTAGCTATCTGGGCTAGCGGCAGCACATCAAGCCCAGAGGTAAGCAACCTAGTTGCTAATACCAGGAAAAAAAAGGTAGGGATATAGGGTTTGAGGGGTCTTCTATGTAAAGGCTTTCTATGGGAGAGGTCCTAAACGCTCCCAAGCCTTTTCGGTCGAGACACGTTGACATCACGAAACTTTGCACCATAAATTCTGGTCACTGTGTATATTACATCACACAGTCAATATGTATATTACATAACATGGAAAGACAAACTAAAGAAGTTTCAGAAGTGACTAGAATCAAATTTTACTCTAAGAAGCAAAAAACTCCATGATACATATTGTAAGCCCCTATGCTTTCCACCAAAATTGTGGACGCAATAGGGGAACTGGGCGATAAAAACTGAATCTACATTTTAACATGAAATTTTTAAGAATTTGACTGCAATACTGTTTTTCTGTGCGCGGCTTTCAAAATCACTAGCCCAAGATCATGGGGTTATTGTGTGTTCCAGGCGGGCTACCAAAATGTCTCACATCGAGTAACAATATATTTAAATGCTTTTCATTCTCTCACATATATAGTTGGGTAATTATGTTCTATGTATTTTTTAGGAAACAGAGGGTCACTATAAATATGTGCAATATTGATATTGTATTTGAATTTGTTTTTTTAATCTTACTTCCACTTTTGATTTGCCATTGTGCAAACAGTGTATTACACAACACCGGTTTCAGACCGCATGCGTGTCCGTTGCATTTGCGCGGCATCTGCGCTTCATCTTTGGATCGATGGAGATCGCAAGCCAATTTGCTTTTACACAGCAGACGTTTGTAGCGTATAGGTATAAATACTAAATTAAATACGTGTATGTACTCTATTAAATTACATTTCCCATGATTATCAGAGTAAGGATATCTTTTAAACACGGAAGCAAGCTGTATTTGGCAATATCAACATAATAAAAACACAATTTCTTTTCTAATTTTTGAAATAAAGTTAACTTATAACCTTATCTTCTCTTAACATCAGTGTCGACTGCCCCTTAGGCTTCACCCCAAGCTTTAGCCTTGACTCCGAAAAGAAATAATCGGGCAGGAAAATGAATGAATGAAATGAAACATGGGACTGCAAATATTTTAGCTCCTTATTCTTAATCTTAGTGAATTGTTGATCACACTTCTTTGTTTATCCAACAGTGGGCTCTATTTCACCAAAGAAGCTCCCAGAAAACCAACCACAGTAATGTTAACTTAATAATATGAAAACAAATGAGAATCATGGGATGAAGAGAGGAGGGCCTTCGTAAAACACACTCTCACAGACATCCAATTGAGCACTCAAGGTCTCAAGAGTCTCTCCAGCAAGGCAGAAATTATGTAAGAGCAGGGATATTAGCCCACTGTGAGAGTAGTATGGAGTTAGATTAGATAACTCGCTTCTGCTGTGAGCATGTCAAATGATCTGCTACTTCAAGAAACCCTGAGTAGTGAACCTAGTATCAAGAGACAAGATCTGAATTAGCAATGATTTCTTGAAAAGCAACAAAAGGATGTTTCATTACATTCAACTTATTCATTATTTTCATTCATTTATTCATTTTCAAACCCGCTTTTTCCCTTTTTGGGGTCACAGCACACATTGAGCGAGAGGCAGGGGTACACCCAGGACAGGTTGCCAGACCATCGCAGGGCAACATTCAGTCGCACATTCACACCTAAGGGAAATTTAGATTATTCAATCAGCCTAACCGCATGTTTTGGGGGATTGTGGGGGAAACCAGAGTTCCCGGAGGAGACCCCCGCAAGCACAGGGAGAACATGCAAACTCCCAGGAAGGTCACCGGCGAGCTTTGAACTGGCAACCTTTAACTAGAAGCTGTGCAGCCTGTTCATTACTTTTTATTTTGCCAAACCCGTATTTCACTTTAAGGTTATGGGATATAACAAAATAAACATGCTTGTAGAAAAAAAAAAAACGTTGCTAAACGAATTTTCACAAAATAAGCAGATCTGGAAAAAACAACTTTAGATTTGCTAGATTTCTCATAACCTCAAACGTCTGTGCAAGAGCTTTGCAGGAAACCTGTAAGACTGTTAGACATGGCTGGTATCATTTCTCCTGGGAAGACAGAGCTTGAAGAAAATCGTGGAACGAGACTGTTAACGATGATTGTTGATCACATCGCTGAAACACAAGCCTTCTGAGAGACTATAGTGAACAAAGCCTGGCCATTCGTTCATTTAGTTTAGTTTATTCCTCCTCCTTTGGTGAAGTCTTGTGTTATTCAGGTTTTCCATACAAGGGTCTTTTTTGTTTGTTTCATTTTGCATTTATATTACTTGTTTTTGTGATATACTATAATAGAGTTATAACAGTTAATTTGGAGGGTATTGATGGTTTATTCCAGGTATGTTGTTTATGTGAGAAAATTTGTGATACAAGCTAAACAAAAGTTTCAATAATAAGATCTTGAATTGAAACAATTTCTCTGTCTTGAGTTTACATTAATTATTTACATTTTAAAGTTTCCGTATTTTAAAAATTGACAGAATAATTCGTTAATTATTAATCGACTGACAGCACTATTTTTACAATTATAAAATGTAAAGAGTTTTTTTCTTGGAAAACCCCCTGATTTTTTTGCCCGCCTCTACAAAGACTATAGGTATTCCAAAAGGGACTATTTCTTGATTGAAGCAAAGTCTGAGCAAAGACCTGTCTCTGAAATCCCAAAGCTATTCAACCACTTGTACAACTCTTAAATATGTGCTTGACTGAAGATTCCCACAACCCCCTCCTCTGACTTAAGACCCGATTGACAATGTGGCCTGAAGCAAAACTGGAATGTTTTAATCGCTGCTCATGGCATGTCGCTTCGACTGGAATGTAGATTGCTCTTGGGATCAGAGTCAACCCGTAGTGACCCAGTGAACCCTGTGTATCACAGAGCAAAAGAAAAAAAGGTGACCGCAAACCCCAGAAAAAGAAAGGGGGAGTAAATTTAAGTGAGTGAGGTAATATTAAGTGAATTGTGAATCTTAGACCTACTGACATGCACAGCAATCAGCCTAAATGAGTTCACACCCCTACATTTTGTAAGAGAACCTTTAGTTTCTTTTCAGAATCAACATTTTCAACACCAAGAGACACAACACTACAAAATACTCACACAAATGTTGGCCACTGGTTTTAGTAACAAAGCTCTGCTTGGTTTGTTTAAAGCTGCCACCATTTGTACTGAAGAAAGGGCTGGAACAAAAACCAGGAGGGACACCGGCCCTTCAGAACTGACTTTGCCCACCCCTAGTCTAAAGATTCATTTTAGATGGGTCCAGCAAACAGTTGACTATAAAAGGACATTAGTTAACAAAGAAAACCCCTTCCCATTTCATGCTGAAAGCAATGGCTCCCCATGGAGGAAAATACAACATCTACGAAAGGAAAACAGTCTTTATACAAGTTCTGATTTTTTTATGTTAAAATAGCAATCTGTTGTTTAGGTTTTTGCGGGTGGTTGGTGTGTGCACGTTTGGACGGGACCACCGCAAGTCAGTTAGATGTATTATATAGGACACGTGATGATAGTTCACTTGTGTGTTATGCGTGTTTTTCAACAGTCTGTAAGCCCGGTTCATGATGCACGTGTTCAATGTGTGGACTGCGACAACGTGTGGAATGTTTCTGAAGTTATTAAATAAAAGATCTGAGTCATCTGATGTGATTTTTGACTCCTTGATCGGAGTCCTAACGGGTTTAAGCAAACATGAACTGGCGCTCAGGGGTAACATTAATACCCTACAATACAAAAAGATGACGCTACAAGAAAAGAAGAAAATCTATAATGTAGTCTGAATAGAAAGAAAAGCTAGAACAATGCAAAAGAGCTTAAGGCCACTATGAGAAAAACCTGAGAATGCATAACACTTGTGCTACAACAAACATATTGATCGCCGTGTCATTTCACTGACTACAAAATCTTCACAGACAACCCAGAGACCAGCTTCAAAGACCTACATCTTGCTGCAGATGTTGTCACTGTGCATCATTCAACTATTCATATACCGTATTTTTCGCCGTTTAAGACACACTTTTTCTTCCCCAAAACTGAGGGGGAAAAGTTGGTGTTTCTTAAACGACGAATGCAGAGCGCTGCGGAACGGAGGGCGGTCACGGCCGTAGGAGAGGAGTAATAGAGGCCACGGCTTCGGCCTAGCTCCTGTTATGGTAAAAATATACATTCTCAATTAATAATAAACACTCGAGACCGTTAGAGAAAGAGCAGAGCAAATGCGGCTATTTATTGTAAAGATTTAGCAGTCTCAACGCATTTCCTACACACGTGTTATCCACGTTGGAAGAAGAACCTCGAGCCTCTCAAGCGCAGGAAGAAGAAACCCGTCCTCCGTTCTTATTTCAACTTAAAAGCCTCCTCAAGGGGTGGGACTGAAGTATGACATGTGCTCTTAAAAGTTTCTCAAATCACATTTCTCTAAATGACCACTAGATGGTAGTATTATATAGGAAAATTCCCATCACCCGGCGGTGCGCGCTGAGTCATCTCTGCCCATCTCTGCTCGTCATCGTACCATAATGCGTAGGACTCCGTGAAGGAGGAGATTGTTATAAAATCATTTAAGAAGAGTGGCATTAGTAATGCCTTGGATGGAACAGAAGACAACATCTTATTTGACACCAGTGAGGAAGAAAGTGAGGACAATGACTGCGTGGATCTGTCCTGACGAAGAGGAATTATTGGGGTTCGAATAAAAACATTACAACCATATTTTTGTTACTTTTACTGTTTACTGACTGTTCATGTTTGGCATATAATTGTTCTTAATTGGCTGTTAACTTTTACACAGTTGATATAAAATATTTTACTACTACAGTATTTGGTTCAGAATCTTTTTTTTCTAGATCTTCCTCATTTAAAATTGGGTGCGTCTTATATACCAGTGCGTCTTATACGACGAAAAATACGGTAAACTTTATTTCACTTATCTCGTTTCTCCTATATGACATATTTCACAGAATTTTCTTTACCATATAACCTATGGTATATAAAGGAAAATCATGAAAAAGTCCCAGGGTGCCCAAACTTTAGCAAACCACTGTATATCACTGCCAGTGAATATAGCCAGTAACGTTGCTATATAATATGCTACGTTTTTTTGTGTATGACACAGATATGCCACAATAAAAAGCAAGAAAAATATATTATACACATATTGCAGAATTTCTCTTTAAGAATTTCACTTTAATTTTTTTTTTTTTCCAGAATCACTTGAGCTCTGCTATCTGCCACCTGAAACAGATTTATCACAAGAAGAAAATTTGTATTCGGTACCAGCAGATGAGTCCAGCAGCAACAGCAGCCCAGGTGACACAGCAAGAGTTGGGTTTCTTGCTTTCTTCCTCCTCATCGTCCTCATCCTTCCGACAGCAGCACAAGACACTCAAATAGATGGCCAGGGCCAGCAGGTTTACACCAAGCCCAGCTGCTGCGACACAGCCCAGAAAGATGAGTGACTGCAAAAGAGGAAAAAGGACATTTGAGTTTTTGTTTTGATGAGAATAACAGTGAACTTTTATCTGCAAAAGTCTGATTTTCTCTAATTTACATGCTTGAGGAAGCTCTTGGGGTTATACTGGTGTATAACCTTGCTTAGATTAGTTGCATGCTACATAAACTATAAAGAACACATACACACATATTATATGAATGATTTCAATAATATTGTATTAAGAGCAGCTTCTTTTTAAACAGCTGCGGAGAACTATTATTGATGTTACCATAGAACTGCTGAATTCCAAATGAAAGACAAAAGGGAGACAGAAAACAAGGGGGGGGGGGCTATTAAAAATATAGCAGTGCAATTGTGGATTGTGATGGAGAGCCAGAAAGCTCCACATGAACACAAAAAATATAATTTAAATAAAACAATAAAGAAAAGAAGAGATATTAGAAAATTCCGATAACTAAAATTCCCATGATGACATATCAGATCAATAAAATAGAGAAATTTAAAATACAGTGTTATGCAAAAGTTTAGGCACCCCTGTAAATTTCCTTCATAAATAAGTAGTTGTCTGGATAATACATTTCAGTGAAATATATCATATAGGAGACAAACACAGTGAGAATAAGGATGTGACAAAGTTTATATTATTCATGGAAGTGTGCAAAAATCATGTCAACAAAATTAAGGAAAAGGCATACATTTAGGCACTGTTGTAATTTTATCTAAAATAATATCTTTAGCTCTAATTATTAGAACTAAAAATAGCTTCAGTGACCTCAGTAATCCTTAATAAAACTTTACACAAGGAGATGCTGTATGGACGAGTAATGAGGAAAAACATTTTCTACATACGCCACAAACATTTCGCTTGTGTCTGCCAAATGGAGCTAATGAAACTTATAAAACTAAAATCATGATTTGGGCAAAACAAGGGCCGTTTTGCATGGCGGAAAATCAAAAAAGCATTCCAAGAAAAAAACACCTGCTACCTACAGTAAAATTTGATATTCATGCGGAAGAAAGAAGCACAACATTCTGGAATGGACCCAGTCCCTGGACCTAAATATTACTGTTAATGTGTGATTTAAAGTGAGCTGTCTATGTTGGGGAACCATCAAACCTGACTGAACTGGAGATGCTAAATAAAGAAGAATGGTCCAAATGATCTGCCAGAATCCAGACTCTTGTTTAACATTGTAAAAAAAAAAAATCTGCAAAACGAGAATACTTTCACAAAGAAAACAATTTAATTCAGGGAATGAAGATAAATATGAAAACTGATGTTGGAATAACGCAACTATTTACCAAATGCATCCTCACACACTCAGTGTCATATCACATCCTGCTCATGGCTCGAAATGGGAAAGTAGGCCAGCCCAGAGTCTATATTTGCTTCTTAAGTCTATACTTCTACGTGTTCGAAGATGCAAGTTATTATAGACAAAAAAGGCCTTCTCCAAACACAGCAACTTAAATTTTTCTTTTGATATTGATCCTCTCTTTTCTCCAAATTTTTATTTCCATGATTTTTTTCCTGTGCTCTGATTTATTCTCTGACGTGTTCTTCTTCTTTTCTGTTTCCCAGTATCTGCTGTAATCTAAAGTTGCATCTTCAGGCAGGGAGTGCATCAAAATTTAAGTTCCATGACCAAGGGGAAGAAGAGCACCATACTGAGAAGCCATCCGAACATTCATGTGAATCTCACTCGGTGTGTAGACTGCATGATTTTAACCACGATTTTGAGTTTAAGACCTGAATCACATGTAATTTGGGGCTTGTGCACTCGTGTGACAAATCGTATAGTGCAAAGTACCAAAGACTCGCTCTGCGAGAGTCACAAGCTGGTCATGACATATATGTTGTGCTAAATATGGGGCTCTCGGCAAATCACCATCATACAGTGTGAAATGCGTACTCGCTGAAATATTATTCGTGATTATCTGCAGCCAATGAGTGATGGTTTCCAGGGCAACAAAAATAAAGGCTTTACAGACCTATGTGTTTGCTGCACAACACTTTTGAGGCTGCGTCATCAGCTCCCTGCATCTTTCTCTTGCGTTAAAAATTGTAAACACTAGAACACTAGATGGCGCTTCAGTGAACTGCAATTCACTCCGTGCAACACATTAGCGCAGCAGCATTTCACCCTGTGTGAGGCGCGTTTATGTAGATGGTGAAGAGGCTGAAAGATCGCTTATTTGTAAAAAATAAATAAATAAATAAGGACAAACTTATTTGTTTTCTGGAAATAAACCACTTCTTATTAAAGCTAGTTTCAGGCACACGATTTTAGACCCAATTTTGAATTTTTGCCCAGAATCGCCTGCAAATGTCAATCCATTGCACAGACTGAAGTACAAATGACTTGCTCTGTGAGTCACAGATTAGCCAGATGCTTCTCAGATAACTGTGTATAATACAAAGTTGCAGTGTGTTTTGACAATGTCTGTGATTATCTGCAGGCAATGAGAGAGCAACATCCGGAGGGCAAAGAGAAGTTGCAGAGAGTTCTTTTCAGTTTATTTTGACCCTATAAATGAATAAAAAATTTGTGCACTCCCAGTATGAAAATAATCCTGGTCTTGTGCATCAGAGTGGCACACGTGACCGCTATTTTCAAATCTTTCTTGCGTGTGCTTGGTGGTGAGACAGAGTTTGAGAAAATGGACACCGTTCTCTGCGATTCTGTCAAAAATCATTTTTTTTTCACAGTGTCAAACCGCTGTGATTGGCTTGTTTGGTCATCTCTCTGCAGCTGTGAAATGTAGCGGTAGGCGACGCTTGAGAACAAAATGAGAAGCTGTATGGAGCAGCATCTATGCCTTTAGATAGAACCGCAGGGAGCTGCGTCTAACAAACAAACACTCTCAAGAAAGATTTGAAAACAGCACGAAGACTGCAGTGCAAGACCGTGATTATTATTAAAAACTTGAGCGCGCAAGTATTTACCGTATTTTTCGGCTCATAAGACGCACTTTTTCTTCCCCAAAACTGAGGGGGAAAAGTTGGTGCATCTTATGAAGCGAATGCAAACCGCCGCGAAGTCCGGTAACGGCCGTATGAGAGGTGTAAGAGCTCCGGAGCTAGGCCGAAGCCGCGGCCATATTTGTTTACCAAGCGCTGCGCGCTGATGTCATCGCCCATCTCTGCCATTGCGCGGACGTAACGAAAACGGGGGGGAAAACTACATTTCCCACAATGCCTTTGGCATCCGCATCCATACTTACGTCACGAGCGAAACTACAGAGATCAGCTGCTGTGTCTCACAACGTAAGTCTCTTGCACTTGAGTGATCTCTCACGCTACAAACCCGTTTTCTCACGCTAAAATACATTTCATGTTGTGAAATGGGCACAGCTCATAGTTTGTCTGCTATGTTTTTTGAGCCTGACGATAAGATGATGATCGATAAGCATCGTCTTCAGTCTGTGAGGGTTTTATTTCCACTCAGCATTCACTTGGACAGTTTCACAATCTTGGACAGTTTGATCCTTTATTAATGGAGTTATTTGGGTTTTCATAAGCTGACAAAAATCAAAAGAATTTATATTAGAACAAAAAGCATACGCTTGTTTCCAGCGCTCGCTCTCTATCTCTCTCTCTTTCTCTCTCTCTCTCTCGCGCGCGCGGAGGTAAACAAAACGCTCTCAATGACTGAAACTCTTCTTTAATAAACTCAAACTCAAATCATCTCTCAACGGTACATCTCACACATGTACATACGAGATAACAAACGTAAGTAACGTGCTCTGCTATTAGGGAGTGTTTGTTTAAAGGGGGGCTCGACTAAAAAAGTTTGAGAACCACTGTATTATTACTAATGTGGGGGCAATCTTACTAGCTATTATTAGTAATGTAGTGACAATGTTACTAGCTATTATTAGTAATGTAGTGACAATGTTACTAGCTATTATTAGTAATGTGGAGGCAATGTTACTGGCTATTAGTAATGTAGTGACAATGTTACTGGCTATTATTAGTAATGTAGTGACAATGTTACTAGCTATTCTTAGTAATGCAGTGACAATGTTACTAGCTATTATTAGTAATGTAGTGACAATGTTACTGGCTATTATTAGTAATGTAGTGACAATGTTACGTCTAGGTTACTTGCGTAACCCCACGTTCCCTGAATAGGGAACGGAGAC
>SRMA01026959.1:168092-180726 GCA_007224835.1 Danionella cerebrum | reverse complement strand
GTGACAATGTTACTGGCTATTATTAGTAATGTAGTGACAATGTTACTGGCTATTATTGGTAATGTAGTGACAATGTTACTAGCTATTATTAGTAATGTAGTGACAATGTTACTAGCTATTATTAGTAATGTAGTGACAATGTTTACTGGCTATTATTAGTAATGTAGTGACAATGTTACTGGCTATTATTAGTAATGTGGTGACAATGTTACTGGCTATTATTAGTAATGTAGTGACAATGTTACTGGCTATTATTAGTAATGTAGTGACAATGTTACTGGCTATTATTAGTAATGTAGTGACAATGTTACTGGCTATTATTAGTAATGTAGTGACCATGTTACTAGCTATTATTAGTAATGTAGTGACAATGTTGCACTGGAACAGTGATGGTGATAACGAATGGTGGACTTTAGAGTGATGAGTGGGGGCAAAGAAAAACATTACAGCCTTTTTTTTTGTTACTTTAACTGTTTACTGTCTGTTCATGTTACATGTTTGGCTGTTAACTTTTACACAGTTGATATAAAATATTTTGATATAACAGTATTTGGTTCAGAATCTTTTTTTTCTGGATTTTCCTCTTTAAAAATTGGGTGCGTCTTATGTGCCGGTGCGTCTTATGAGCCGAAAAATACGGTAATTCATTTAAGGTCCATTTGGATCCAAAAAGGGATTATATCAATCGCAACTTCTCATTGCCATGTATGTACTGCAGATAATCACAGACATTATTTCAGCCAGAACACATTTCATACAGCACGATTGTGACTCACTATCAGCTCCAGATATTTAGCGACCAATTATCTCACGAGAAGCCTGTGACTCTCCCAGAATGAGTCTTTGGTACAGCACACTGTGCTATCTAGTGTTCAAGAGAGGGTCTGTGCACTCATTATTAAACAAGAGAGTTGATGCAAACCAAGTGTGTCCCAAATAGCCGGGGGAATGAGCTAGGCTGAACTGAGCTGACTGACCACTGTCGTGAGAAAGATCCAATGATCTAATTCAGGGAAGTCATTCTCAAATTCTTGTTTGTAATTACAAATAAGTTGTGTATAACAGGCTGAAGGTATGTGACTCAAGGCGGAGTTCTGAAACCCTGATGGTTCCATCCTTAACAGGAAACCGTGTGTGTGCATGTGCACCCGTCAATGGCTTCATATGAGTCCAATGGTAGTAGGCGGTGTCATGCTATCTATACACCGTATTTTTCAGCTCATAATACGCACTTTTACTTCCCCAAAACTGAGGGGGAAAAGTTGGTGCATCTTATAGACCGAATGCAGAGCGCCGCGAAGTCCAGTCACGGCCGTATGAGAGGCGTAAGAGCTCCGGAGCTAGGCCGAAGCCGCGGCCATATTTGTACACTCAGCACTGCACGCTGACGTCATCGCCCATCTCTGCTATAGCACGGTCGTAATGAAAACGGGGGGGAAAAAAACTACATTTACAATGCCTTTGGCTTCCGCATCCATACTCACGAGCGAAACTACAGAGCCCAGCTGCCGTTTCTCACACATTCAACGCATTTGAGTGATCTCTCACGCTACAAACCCGATTTCTCACGCTAAAATACATTTCAAGATGTGAAATGGGCAGAGCTAAAAGTTTATCTGCGATGTTTCTTGAGCCTGACGATAAGATAATGATCGATCTGCATCGTCTTCAGTCTGTGAGGGTTTTTTTCCGCTAAACATTAACTTGGACAGTTTCACAAACTTGGACAGTTTGATCCTTCATTAATGGAGTTATGTGGGTTTTCATAAGCTGACAAAAATCAAAAGGATTTATATAACAGCAGGTGAACGTCAGGTGCACAGCGTGCACAGCTCTCTCTCTCTCTCTCTCCCTCTCTCCCATCCCTCCCTCCCTCCCTCCCTCTCTCTCTCTCGCTCGCGTGAGGAAAACAAAACGCTCTCAATGACTGAAACTCTTCTTTAATAAACTCAAACTCAAACCATCTCTCAACGGTACATCTCACACATGTACATACGAGATAACAAACGTAAGTAACATGCTCTGCAATTGGGTAGTGTTCCTAGCCAGGTAAGAGCGCATAGGATCATATCTTAACACCATGCAATCGAATTGTCACTGAAATAAGTTAAAAATAATGAGTTATTTAACATTAAGGATTAGTTACATTTATTTTATATTAAAATAGTTATTAATTATTAAATAATTATTATTTTACATCTGGGGTGCCCAGATTCTTTTAAAGGTTTAAAGGGGGGCTCGACTAAAAACGTTTGAGAACCACTGTATTATTACTAATGTGGGGGCAATCTTACTAGCTATTATTAGTAATGTAGTGACAATGTTACTGGCTATTATTAGTAATGTAGTGACAATGTTACTGGCTATTATTAGTAATGTAGCGACAATGTGACTGGCTATTATTAGTAATGTGGTGACAATGTTACTAGCTATTATTAGTAAATGTAGTGACAATGTTACTGGCTATTATTAGTAATGTAGTGACAATGTTACTGGCTATTATTAGTAATGCAGTGACAATGTTACTGGCTATTATTAGTAATGCAGTGACAATGTTACTGGCTATTATTAGTAATGGGATGACAATGTTACTGGCTATTATTAGTAATGTGGTGACAATGTTACTGGCTATTATTAGTAATGTGGCGACAATGTTACTGGCTATTATTAGTAATGTAGTGACAATGTTACTGGCTATTAGTAGTAATGTAGTGACAATGTTACTGGCTATTATTAGTAATGTAGTGACAATGTTACTAGCTATTATTATAATGTAGTGACAATGTTACTAGCTATTATTAGTAATGTAGTGACAATGTTACTGGCTATTATTAGTAATGTAGTGACAATGTTACTGGCTATTATTAGTAATGTAGTGACAATGTTACTGGCTATTATTAGTAATGTAGTGACAATGTTACTAGCTATTATTAGTAATGTAGTGACAATGTTACTGGCTATTATTAGTAATGTAGTGACAATGTTACTAGCTATTATTAGTAATGTAGTGACAATGTTACTGGCTATTATTAGTAATGTAGTGACAATGTTACTGGCTATTATTAGTAATGTAGTGACAATGTTAAAAGATGACAAAGATCTTTTCTAGATCTTCCTCTTTTAAAATTGGGTGCGTCTTATGTGCCGGTGCGTCTTATGAGCCGAAAAATACGGTACATCAAAAAGGTTTACGTACACACAGTTTGTGTTCTACGTAAGGATAAGCAAACCTTTGATGTCAAGTTGTGTTTGTTATAAATCTGAAACTTTGCACAAAAAGGGAGTACGGACTTTTGGGGTTTTTGTACGTACGCAACCTGTATAAATGAGACCCGGGACTTTCTCCTTTACAGTTCCGGACTGGTGGATTTCTCTTGCCGTCCCAATCTGGAAAGCTAAGTCTCTTTCGACCTTTAAAAAGCAACTAAAAACTCTACTCTTTCAAGAGCACTCACTAACTTAACATACTAATAAAATAAAAAAAACCTCTACAGCACTGAATTTATTTTCTTCTTTTGTGTGCATGTCTTATGATTAATCTGACCATGTAACAAACTGCTTAGGTTTTCTCCCGAACTGTAAGTCGCTTTGGATAAAAGCGTCTGCTAAATGCATATATGTAAATGTTTAAAACCAAATGTTTTTTGAAACCTACGCATTATATTTGAGATGCAGATAGCAATAGCTGGTTTGCATCCTTCAGAACAGCACATGCGGTGGTGCGCGCAGAGACTTCGTTTAGGGTTAACGGTGGTTCTATCCAGATTGGCTGTTTCTCCGCTTCAAACTCAAGGGAGATGCTTCATTAGAAAAATGGTTTAACAGTGTGAACAGTCAGGAACTGATTTTCTATTCAAGTATTTGCTTTCGCAGATTGGAGTCAGAAACATTTAAAAGCTGTACTCCAGGTTGAATGATCAAAACTCATTCTGTCACGTTGAAGAGATTCACGAGAGACAGGCTCTCACAGTCTGTTCGGTGGAGATGTGGGAATTGCTTCACAATCCACACATGCGAGCTGTGATTCACAACTGTGCCGTGAGAGATGTACAGATCCACCAGAATCCAGACAAACTTACATTTCAAAAGCTTATTTGTGGTTTGTGTTTTCTTTTACAACCCTTCACTTATATCTGACTTACTTTAATAGATTTTTGTATATTTATTACACATTCATTTGTGGATCATAGACCTGTTAATTAAGACGTATGACACAAATAAAGTTCCAGCTACATTAATGACCCAAAAGATGAGTTAAAACAGTGAGAGGTAATCAGAGCGTTGTAAACAAAGGAACCGTGAACGGAAATCACACAAAGAACAAGTCTTTTGTGTCATGTCTGAGTGAATTAAAGCCAGCGCGCAATCGTCCAAAATTCTCATCGAGATTCCATGAGGAACTATCTTTGTTATCTGTGACCAATCATTTAATCTACAATCGGCTTCTCTATCTGTGAGGCTGCTTTGAAGCATCTGCATAAGTGCGTCTGCCTCGACACATTACATTTAGACACTCACTGGCCACTTTATTAGGTACAACTTGCTATTGCTGGGTTGATTCGTGGCATAGGAACCAAAAACATTCTTCAGAGAGTTTGATCCATATTGAGGTGCTCTACTGGATTGGGATCTCGTAACTGCTGCGAACATGTTCATGTCATGTTCAAGAAACCAGTCTGAGATGCTTCCAGCATTCTCCAGCATCAGAAGATGGGGACACTGTAAAGGGATGGAGCTTTTCAGCAACAATACTCATGGAGGCTGTGACATTGACACGATGCTCATGTTGTACTGATGGGGCCAAAGTGTGCCTAAAAATATCCCCCACATCATTACACCACCACCACCAGCCTGAACCATTGATATAAGGCAGGATGGTTCCATGCTTTCATGTTGTCGATGCCAAATTTTGACCCTAGCATCCAAATGTTGCAGTGGAAATCGTTCAGTTCTTCAATCTTCTAGTGTCCAATTTTGGTGAACCTGAGCGCCGTCACAGAGACTGGCTGGTTTGAAATGTGCAAGTTAGACAGGTGTACCTAATAAAGTGGCCAGTGAGTGTAGCTTTGAAGTTGTGGTATTTTAAATAAAATAGTTCAATGTGTATCTTCCCAACAAAAGCAATAATACTTTTAGATCTGCTTAGACATCAATGTTCTTCTCGAATCTTGAGGAAACTCAAGTTAGAATTTTACATGTAAAACACAAAAATAAAATGGAAAAACTATTTTTTAATATCATTCATGATTTTTAATTTCTTCCAGGTCATAGGGTTCACCAGTGCTCGGGGGCCAAACACCCTGGACATGCCTCCGGACCGCCACAGAGCAACACAAACATTCACTCGTGGAATTTAAAGTTACCAATTAACCTGATAAAAGCACGCGAGCACATGGGCAACATGTAAACTCGATTTTAGAACACAGTAATGATATGTGTGTGTATATTTATATATAAAAATATGGCCAGAACATTCATCACGAGCTTTGATTTTCTTGAACACACACGCTGCATCACTTTGCTCTGCCCTGATCTTTACTGACAAAACCAGCACAAACATGTGAAAGTGAAAGAAGGGCATTGAATGAAAGGAATTCTAATTCTAAAGCTCTTAAAGAAGTTATAGAAGCACAAGGATACAGTGCACCACACTGTACCGATACAGCAACAGAGAGAAAAAGCTTCTTTCCCGTTCTTCTCGTGGCCTTAAGCGACAGACTCTCATTCATTCTCTCAGTGGCACACAATGGGACGTGGGGAGGCCAGGCTTTGATGCTGCACAATAATCTTGCTCCCTGGAGAAGGTTCGATGGAGATGGAGGAGCAAACGAGAGCCCTGAAGGCAGAGCAGAAATACACTGGTTTGTGTCTGTGTGGACTCCGATGATGGAGGCAGGCGCGCACAGACCCAGATAATGACCCAGCTGCCACCAATCTCTTTTAAGGTCACGGTATGCAAAGGCATTTCCTTTCTTCCATTAATGGAGTCTGTTAAGCATCTATATTCATCTCAACGCAAACTTTGGTGTGTTTCTGACATTTCAGACACAATGTTTGTTCAAAAATGTGAAGTTTATTATGTAGACTGTTGAAAATACCGTAACCGTGCGTTGAGAGTTTTATCCATATTCAAAGTTCAGCTGAGTGTTATCATGTTTTGTTTAAATAGTAAATAAGCCATTTTTTTGTTTCTAAATGTCTGTTTTCGATAAATAAATGTACATCCAATTTTGTTTTATTCTTTAATTTAACATATCTCATTTTTCCAAATTAAACATAAAGTGCCATGACCTCCAGGGGGCGCTGTGAAAGAGTTGAGTCATATTCTATTGGTTTGGGCAAGTCACAGATGCCACAATTGATAATTGCTATCACTGGGAGTGTGTTTTGTAGATGTGGTTGGTAAATTTGGGAGCAATCAGACATTGTATGGACTTAAACTGTGACTTGACGTTTGAGTTGATCAGATAAAATCTCTTGGGGGAGTTTGTTAAAATAGGACGTGAGCAAAATGCCCTTTTTTAGAGGTTTTTGAAAAATAACGACTTCCAGACGATTTCGGAAACACAATCTATTGTAATTCCATTCACTTACGACAGACGTTTGGCACACCATAAACTGAATGGTGTTAGGTGGCGCTATAGAGCCATTTTACAACACCCCCTTTTGAAACCCAGTCTGTGTGTGTGTGTGTGTGTGTGCGCATGTGTGTGTGACATTTGGGGACCTTTAACCCTTCAAAAATTGAAAAGGAACCTCAGAACAATAATCCTCTGAACAATTGCAATGAGTTTCTACACAACCTCGATGCTCAAGCCCGAATTATGTAATACCTTGTCTTTTAGCTGATGCCAGGGTTTGTTTGTTGCTTGCGGATGCCATTAGATTCATTTGATTTTTGATGTTCAGGTTTAAATGTGCTAAATTTACTTTTGATAATGTTTTGTTATAATTTGCTTTTCTTCACAATCATTTGGCTTCATAGGGGTGTCCCAAAGAGTTTCCAGATTACCATCATTTTTTTCTATAATATAGAGCACAGGAAATAAAAGTGTAGATTACACTTTTAGGACTAAGATAATTGCGTCACGGGCCTTTTCATACCACACTGACTCTTACGGGTTAAAATCTCAGCATAAAGCACGAGTATAACCCCAATGCTAGCTTTTGGAAATTTGTTCTTGTCAGTGTGAAAATGTGATAGTTTCAAGTGTTTTGTTAGTTTCAAGTCACTTTTCATAAGCGTTTGGACATGAGTAAAAGTTTTAATGACCACAGCAGCGACTGAACCAGGCAGCCGTGCAGAGGAAATCCATTACCTGTATATAAGATGGACGAAGCATCAGTGATGTCATCCATTGGTTTCTGGATAAGTCAAACGAGGCTCAGAGTCTGCCATCGCCTTTGTGAAAATGTGTCACGTCGTGGGAAGATGAGCAAAAGGACCACAGAGGCGGGACGTAGAGACCACACACACAAAAGAAACAACCGACAGTTGTTTAGTAAAATCTAAAAACACAAGCCGGAATACACAACACCAGAGGCGTGACGTGATTGGCTGAAAGAACACATTTTTTAAAAAGTCCCTCCCCTCAGACTGTTCATGGTGAAATCTAGAGATCTATTCTAAATCAACCAAACTAGTGGAAATATCTACTGTCGACAATCAATTGTGATCGACAATCAATCCCCCCCCCTTCCCCGCTTCATTTGGGAGAGGTGTCCCTAACACCAAACGGTCCCCTGCGCACCCCTCCTCTCCCCTCTCTCCTCTCGCTCTTCTGTTCGCCTCAGCAGCAGGGTCAGCGGCGGTACAGTTATCATAATAAAAAACATTTAGCGGCACAATTTTTTCTCTCCCACAAGTTCATGTGCCACCCCCCACGTAACATAAAAAAATGCTGCATCGGGCGGCTTCCCCGTTCGCCCGTGCCTAAAACCACCACTGCTGGTCATAACTGGTTCATTAGCCATGTTAGTGTGCGCTAGAGAACGGCCGCATGAATTAGAAACTACAAATTCACTGGTTTTACAAACCACTGGAAAAGAAAACCATGTACATTTCTGGAGAGCTATTACACATACGTGTTTCTTTTTGTGCATGATGTTACAAACACTGGGATTTTCCAGTGAAGTGCAGCACTATCTGTGTTCGGCTCTCCATGTGGAGCGTTCCTAATGTGCCAGCGGTGAGCTCGCAGGATGCAGCCTCAGAAGCCAGCTGGCTGTCCAGGGAGCTGCTGTGTTTGGAGCAGAGCTTAAACATGAAAGCAGCAAGAAAACCAAACAAATCAGCATTTCCAAAAGTAGACTTTTATTGGTCATTTGGGCTGCAACGGGTCATTATCAACAAGTAATTGCAAACTCTGATCAACCATTGCTGGTTCAAAAGCTGTTAACGACCCCGTGAGTGGAACGGCCTGGTTCTTCCATCCTTTTCTAAGTGGCCCTCTCTGACGCATCCAGTGATATACTCACACACATACAGTACGGCGGGCGGAGACTGCTATGAAGACGGCTTCGCTCCACCATTACAGCGTAGTTCCCACATGGAGGAGAGTGTACGGCCGGCAAGAGGGGCCCAGGGGGAGACAACAATAGGAATGCGGAACAAAGGAAGTGGAAGGTCAGTTTGGAGTCCGTGATGAGGGACGCCAGGCAAATGGAAGGCCGTAAACTGGGCCAAAAGGAATGTAGGGAATCTGGAGCACAATTCCGTCACTTACTCGCTTTAGTCTCTCAGAGGTGGCCTTTTCTTTATTTGTGTGTAAATAAATTTCAGAAAGACTGTTTTGTAGGGAAAAGATAAAAACATGCAAAACTCCTTTTGTCTGTAGTCCAACATTTACAAGTTCTTCACGCCCTGCTTTTCTTCAGAGACTACAGAGACAGAGGAGAAATGAAACGAAACCTATGTACACACTATTTAATTTACAGTGGAGTAAAAAACGAAAGAATACCAGGATGACTAAGGCAGATGACATTTGAATGCGTTCATTCGCGAAATACTAGATCACTTCAAAAACAGCGAGAAATAAAAAAGAAAATGCAACAAAACACGATGTTCTGCTACCAAATTATAACACTGGTCTCCCACTTTGCAACCGGCTGCATAAGTTAAGTCTTGATGGGAAAATAAAGAGAAGGAAAATGCAAATAAAAACGGAACATTTCTAGCATACTGTACAAAGCTGTTCTCTCCGTCTGTTTCTAGCAAAGTTCTGATACACGGCGTGAATGAACAGCGTGATGGTGACAAACGCAAACAGAAACATCACAAACGGGCTCACGAACAAAATGAAAAAGCACTCCAAAATCCTGAGCCACCAAAGCCATTGAACAGAAGAAGAAAAAAAAACATCATCAGGTCAAATGAACAAAGACTGGAATAAAAGGAAAATGTAAAAATGGAACAAAACAAAAGAAAAATGTACAAAAAGGCACGTAATATCCCAGTGCTTCTGTACTGTGAGATTCAAGTGTAACTTAGCATTCATTTAACGTTCTTTAAGCGTTCCTTCAAACATTTCGTACCGATGATCCTTCAAAATAGGCGCGAACCAAAACCAAGCGCATTTCCTTCAGTAGATCTCCTCCATCTACAACAAAGGGTCTCTGGGAGACCTTTCGTTGTTGCCATGGTGATCTTCAGTTCTCATTCTCTCTAGGGTATACTGGTTTCGTTTGGATTCTGCACACTGTTTACATCCCGCGATTAAAAAAAAAGTGCCACACTGTATTTTTGATGTTTTTTTGTTTTGTTTCTGGTCATTTTCGGTTCTTCCTTCTCGTTCAGTGGTCCTGCGGTGGGTGATGTCGTGTGAGCTAGTCGTCGTTGCCTCCGTACATGTCGGCTAGCTTTCGGAATCGCGGGCCCCAGTCGTTGAGGTAGTCGTAGTCCTGGTCACCTCCGCTGCTAGACGAGTGAAGGGAGCTGAGTGAGCCGGCCGTGGAGCCGCTGCCCTCGTAGTCAAACACCAGCAGAGAGTCGTACGGAGGAGCTGTGGGGTCAGTGTCGGCTGCTTTCAGACCCTGGAAAACAAGGAAACATTTTTCACTACTTCCCTTTATTCCGCTTAGGTTTCAACTGGTGTGTAGAGGTGTAACTACACTTCGTGACACAATATATAATAATATGTAACTTGGAGCTACTGGGAGATATCGTGCGGGAGCTCCAGTGCATTTGCTTCTTGGAGTAACTTCTGAAACTTCTCTTTTTAGTTTTATGTTATTTTGACCTGCAGACAATTGTCCTTAACTCACATTTTAAACAAGACAGAAGATAAAATTCTCTCAGCATTAACACTGCCCCCTAGTGGATGGATGGCATCAAATGCTCTCATACAAACTAAACTAGACAATACTCTTCTTAGCTTAGCTTTTTTAACAATTTTTTTTTTTAAATAAAAAAAAAATGGTGTTGTAAAATATTGAGCTGCGTATCATATCGTAGACATAATATCAAGGTATTTATTGTATCGTGAGCAGAGAGAATCATTAACGCCCTATTGGTTTCTACAGGACCTGCTCATGTATTGGTTTTTCCGTATTTTGTGTGAGAGGAAGGGGGAGGGGGGCTTAGAGGAAGATTGGGGTCGTGGTGCAAACAGATGCTGGGCTCTGGAAGAGGCCAAAGCGTTTATTTATATGCGCGTGCAATCTGGAAACGGCGGAGCTAAGCTCTGGCTGAACTCGCACAATTAAACAATGAAACACTCTTGTCAGGCACTGGGGGAGAAACAACTAAAGTGCGAACGGAAGGAAGGAAGGAAGGAAGGAATGACAATGCAAATGAAAGCCATTAAGTAAAAAGAGTGGAAGCACTATTCTCTGCTTGTGCAGGTTTGAATAAGCGACCTCTATTTCCTACTGTACAACTGCAGATTCTGTAAGAGCTGATTCTACACAAACTGAGCCCTTCTGTCTCCGGTACCTCAAACAATTAACCAAGCAGGGTTTAAAAACAGACCGCAATCACATGTCACCATTTTTCTGGGGTAAAGAAACAGTTCTCTCATTCTATCTATGTAGGAACTATTTAGTCTTTGAATGATTTTACAAGAGACGTATTTATTGAATTGAGAACTGAATCATGACCATACGGATCGTTCTTGATCTGATCCATACTCTAACCATGTCCATGCTGTTTTTGTGTTAAAATAAAAATGTTCATGTGTATCACGACGTTAAAATTATATAATGTTAACATAAACAGCTGGAAAATAAAACATTTTGTTTACAAATAAAGAAATATACATCATGTTTCAATATACAATAGTATTTACACCATCTGAACATGTTACTTGGTAATTTAACAGCATACACCTTTATTATATCTGGATTTGTAACATCAACAGCACAAACCATTCAGTTTGTATAGTAAACACACTCTATTTTGTGTTTCCATTCAGCTATTTTTTTTTTATGCGCATTTTGGAATATTCCATAAAAAACCCTGGATGGAAATGGCAAGGTGCACTTCAATTTTTGAAATGTGCAAAAAAATAAAAACAATGAAAACGCATTTACCGAATAAATCCCAATGCAAGTCAATAGCAAAGTTTTGTCAGAACTGGGGTCGAGGGGCGGTATTAATGGACCGACCAATGGATCGATTTCCTCACATCTGAAATGTTGCTAAAGTCTGTCAGGATCATTAGCTTCCAGAACCGTCTTGACCGGAAGAACCGTTCCCAAAGAGCTGTCTCCGCCTCCAAAAGCAGAATCACATGACTGCGCCCATTCGTCTACGTGTTCTAAGACGCAAGTTATTATATATGAAAAGGTTTTCTCCTGACGCAGCAGCTTCCATTTTTCTTGTGATATTTGCCGCCAGATTATTTAGTTTAGAGGTTTAGAGGTTTTTTTTTCTGTGACAAGTTGGATGGAAACGGTGCTTCATTTGCAGATATTTTATGTGATATTCCAGTTTTGCGCATATATTTAATTTGCATCTTTGGAAGAAAACATGGCTAAGGAAAGAACCAGTGCTATGTGCGCTACTTGTTTATCTATTTCCTCAGATAAAGCTGGAGCCAGTTTTTGTTTGTTTTTTAATTCTTCTCTGAAGAAAGACTTTTCTTAAATGGTTTTCTAAAGTTGAAAGCAGAACTTTTGGGCATCCTGCGGAATTCTTTTTGTTGGTGAAGCAAGCTTCTGACTGCTTGGTTTCTTCTGATTGTTTTAATTCCTCCGGTGCCAAACAGCTCCGGTTAAGAAGGTTCACTTTTTGAACAAATAAAGTTTGATTCTTAGCATAACACTGTCCAGACGGAGCTCTCAAACAGACTAAACACTGCACGGCCGTTCAGTTACCATCGCTCTAGAGCCGCTTGTCCAAACAAACCTTTTCCAGATATAAAACTACTATAAACAATCTCACATGAGATTAATTCTGTCCTTATAAGACAGCTAAAAATATCCTGATTTCTTTAAAACAACTCTGGGAGGAAACGTCTCACGAATGCAAAGCTGTCAGTCTTTCAAGTGCGGCTGCGTACATTAAGCTGCGATGTTTAATTAATTACCTGATACAAGCAGTTTCGTGCTAATCTCACGCTGCTTTGAGTGCAGTCACAGAACTAAGAGCCTGTGAGGTGTGGGAGTGTGTGTTTAGCATGAGATATTGAATGCC
>SRMA01026959.1:107438-168072 GCA_007224835.1 Danionella cerebrum | reverse complement strand
CTTGCTGCGCTTTTGGGAACTTTTCACTCAAAAACGCTTTGACGCCGAGCTTCCGCGTGTCCCTACCCCCCCGACCATCTGTCCAATCCAGAAGATCTATATATCGACGTAAAGCTCTGATTCTATGGAAACCAATCAGCTCAACCATTTTGAGACTGACGGGATCGCCGACGAATCACAAGACGCGCAGCGTGGAGAGACGTGCTCTTACGCACGGGGAGTCATTCCATATTTGGTGACGTAATGACGCTACAAAGCTAAAGAAATAATCCAAAATGGAGTTTGCGCGAAGCTATCGACCGGACATAACAACAAACAGACTTTTATCGCTATGGAAATAACTTTTTGTTGAAAAAACGGCAAAGGTAAGACAAGATTTTACATGCTTGCTTGGTTTTCGCTGGCGTTTTTTCGTGGAACTTTCGCTCCCTGCTCTGAAATACTTCATGCAATGTTAATGAGTTGCATATCACTTGATTCAGCTGGTTGTTAGCTTTCATTTAATGTAATGGTTTTGGTGTTTCCGTTTATATTGTGGATACATATCGCACATAAACAAAAACTTGGTCATGAATTATACTCCGAACATGTTGTTTATTTGCATGGCGTTCGAGCTGTGGTTAACGGATATGAAATTGAATTAGATACGTTTTTAGAGGAGTTTCCGCTGAGCACAACAGTATTTAATATGTGTGGGTTATTCTCAGGGTTAGTGAGCTATGAGTGAAAATGTAACGCACAAGGGGGCAAGTCCCCGGTACCGGGGACTCTCGGGCTTAAGAGGTTAAGGATATCACACATTCTCACGATTCTGGAAATAAATGTTAAAAATATTTTACTATATTCTATCTATTTCCTCAGATAAAGCTGGAGCCGTTTTTGTTTGTTTTTTAATTCTTCTCTGAAGAAAGACTTTTCTTAAATGGTTTTCTAAAGTTGAAAGCAGAACTTTTGGGCATCCTGCGGAATTCTTTTTGTTGGTGAAGCAAGCTTCTGACTGCTTGGTTTCTTCTGATTGTTTTAATTCCACCGGTGCCAAACAGCTCCGGTTAAGAAGGTTCACTTTTTGAACAAATAAAGTTTGATTCTTAGCATAACACTGTCCAGACGGAGCTCTCAAACAGACTAAACACTGCACGGCCGTTCAGTTACCATCGCTCTAGAGCCGCTTGTCCAAACAAACCTTTTCCAGATATAAAACTACAATAAACAATCTCACATGAGATTAATTCTGTCCTTATAAGACAGCTAAAAATATCCCGATTTCTTTAAAACAACTCTGGGAGGAAACGTCTCACGAATGCAAAGCTGTCAGTCTTTCAAGTGCGGCTGCGTACATTAAGCTGCGATGTTTAATTCATTACCTGATACAAGCAGTTTCGTGCTAATCTCACGCTGCTTTGAGTGCAGTCACAGAACTAAGAGCCTGTGAGGTGTGGGAGTGTGTGTTTAGCATGAGATATTGAATGCCACAGCCTGGCTAATGATCAGCAAAAGTAAAAAGGCCTCTGTGCTATTAAACAATCAATCAGCATTAAGGTCCATCACTGGTGCCACGGAGCAGGATTTCTCTACCTCGTGGATGAACTCTCCGATGTCTCCGGGATGGGGGGCGGCTGAGCGGATGGGGTAGTTGGGCTCTGAGTGCATGGGCCGCTCGTCCAGACGGCGGATCCCGACAGGCTTGATCATGTCTGGCTCCAGAGTATCAGGCTGCTGCAGCTGGCTCAGATCGTAGTCCTGAAGAAAAGCAGAGACTGGGTCAGACCTCGCTTTGCTGCAAACAAGGAGCGTTCTCCAATCCTACCAGCTCAACTTGTTCCATAAAACAATTTGTTCAGACAAGATTATTTTGGAAATAAGTGCTTTCATACAAAAAATAAAAACCAGAAACTCTGACAGATGCTTTTTAGGAGACACTTTTATAGAACGTTCAGAAAAGCAGACAATCGTGAGATCGTTAAGAAAAAGGTTTTGGATAATATTGATAGAGTTTCCATCAAAACACTGAAATTGAACGCCAAAGTATGAAATTATTACTATTTTATACATTTTCTAGACATCCTATAGAAAGCCGGATTTGCTGCTGGCAAAGTATCAGAGCAGTTTTCCCCGCCACTGCTGTCCAGAGCATGCAAGAAACGCTGCATGTCAAGGAAATTGCTCTCATGACTACGTCTCAATATTCTGTAAGAATAATTAATGTATTGAATGTATTTAACGGAAGAGAAGTACTTGTAAGTTCAAAGTGGCAAAATATTAAGTATTTTCGTGTTTAACCCTTAGCATTCTGGGGCCATCCGGTTGCAGGTAGTTATTGCCCCTTTGTTGAGTTCTCTGCGCACCGATCCCAATTTTCAGTTTTCTTACGACAACGCACCTTGATGAAGACCCAGAGGTTCCAACGCAAGCTCACACATGATTTCTTTGTCGTCTTCTTCTTTGTTTCCCCATGTGGTGTCTGTTATACCGCAAACGCCATCTTCAGGCAGGGAACATCATTGCATCAATATTTCCTCGACCCAGATGTAGAGCACCATGCTGTGCGAATCGCAAATCGGATCGGTGTGTAGAGGCCTTGACAAAACCCCTAGCACTTATTGCACCGGTGGCATGCTATCAGCGGCCCACCAGGGCGGTCTTTGTATAAACCCGTGTTATAAAACAGAACACGATGAAGCTGATTTTCAGAACAGAGATTCAAGAGTTGAAACAAAGCTTTGAAATTGTGTTGAAATACACTGTGCTGCGAGCAGATGGCTATAATTGACTGAGCTAATTGGTTCGGTCCACAAGGTGCCAGCACTCGCAGCAGGACCTCTGCGTTCAAGAACCTATGGAAGACGGCAGGAAATGACACTAGTGTAATGATAAATGTGAGAGAAAATCACGTCAGACGTCGATTATTAATGCAGTGCGTTTGAGAAACCACACCATCTGTAAAGGCACATTGTTTAGAGAATATTTCTTTGAAAAGCAAGCGCGACGGCAAGGCAGGTGGGGAAAAGAAACATACTGTACCCGAGGCCTAAGTACATTACTAATGGCTGTCTTAGATTTAATGTTTTAATTAAAATCTTAAACTGCCAAATGGTTCCTGTGAGAGTCAGCTTCAAACGATAGAAAACGCTCATAAAGCACAAAAGATGGTACGAAAGTGTTTTGCACGTGGATGAGTCACGATGTGGCTCTAATGCGAACGTCTCGCACATACGCACTCAGAGCAGCAGCATCTCTCCAGTAAACATCTCCCACCGTCATGAACGATTCTGATGTAGTAGAAAACAAACGGCCTGAAGTAGGAGAAGGGACTGCATTTACCTGATCTTCCTCTCCGCCGCCCTCCTCGTCGTATTTGAGAATGTTGTCTCGCACGTCGTCCTCCGGATCGATAAGCAGCTGCTTGGCCTGTCTCTCTTTATCCCGTCTCTTCATCCACATCACAAACATCAACACCAGCACTGAAGAGACACAGAGAGGGAGAGGACGATCGATATCAAACCAGCGAAATGACTCGGGATCAGACAGTTTAAGCTGCAACTCGTCATTTTAACATCAGCTCGTGAAAAGGACATTCTTCTCAACTTCTGCCGTTCAGCTAGCCTTTCTCACTCAGAAGAGCTCCAGGATTCCATTCTGACTCAGCCAGTGATCCCAGAACTGCCTTTAAGTAAATTTTCTGACACAGTTTGGTCATTATTTTCACTTGTTTCAGGACAGATCCGGCATCCAACTGCTACAGTAAAACCTCAACAAGATCGGTTTACCTCAAAAAATACCTTTGAGTGGAACATTTCAGTCGAAGAACCCTCGTTTTAAAGTAAACAGTTCTCAAAAAGTACAATCATGACCAAAATTGTGAGCACCACAGAAATCACATGCTAAATTCCTTTGTGTTCATTGTAAAAAAAGAGAATTTGATGTCACACACAAAAATAATGATCTTGTGACCAGATTGCGTCACATTTCTCTCATTACATCACGGTCACGAAGCATAGATGCAATGCACACTTCAGACTCTAGGGGTGCCGGCGGGTATTTATCGTTACAGCTTTTCCCTAGCTTTGAATGATCTCAAAAGCTGTATTTAAGAGAAATGTGCAAAATGTTGGAAATGTTTCTTGTTTTATGTTTGTGGAGTTTGTTAAATAGCTTCTTGAAGCTAATATTTACAAATGCAGTTTAGAGGCAGTACTTTCGTGCTCGTAATTTGTGATTTTACCAGAATAAACAATGAAAAGCAAGACTTATTCTCAAGGAAAATACACACTTTTAAAGTTAAGTAAAGTGAACCCAGGTAACAATGTAATGATTGCCCCAAATTTATATTTATATATTTACATATATATTAGTTTCTCTTTAGAAAGCTTACAATAGATTCTAAAGATTACTTCAGATAAAAATAAATTGTTATACATTAAATTACATACCACTCTATTAAGGTTAGTAAATAAGTCAATTACACTATGGAAAAAGTAATCAGAAATCCTGGATTGTGATGTTTGCTTGGAACTAACATTTATGATCTGTCTGTTTTTAACCTGACACCACGAACCATTATTTAGCTGCAAACTAAAAACATCTTATTTAAAATAAATACTTTCATTAAACCCACTCTGGATTTAAAACAAAACTGTTCTTTTGTTAAATAGAAGTTTGTTGACACTGAATTGTCGAAAGGAGTAAAAGTTGGGCAAAGGAGTGAATTGGTGACCGAATGTGTCCAAACAATCGCTGCTGTTTCATTTCCATTTCACCTATTTTATGCGTATTCTGGATTATCACACAAGAAACCCTGGATGAGAACGTCAAGATGTGCATACATTTTGAAAACATACATTTAATAAACCCTTCATCCGATAAAAAAAATGTACATAAACCATGATGGAAACACATTTATGGAACAAATCCCAGCAATGGCCAAAGCATTTCTCTGTCGGAACTGTCGGCTGATGGGGCGGCATTAATGGAATAACAAACCGAGCGATTTCGTTATACCACATCTGAAATGTTGTTTTGGTCATTCTAAAACTCAAAGGAAAAATGTCTTCTCTGAAACCAGCAACTTCCGTTTTTCTTGCGATATTTGCCGCCAGTTTATCAGGAAGTGACAGTTTGTTCCCTTGGACTCGTTGGATGGAAACGGTGTTTTCAGGAGTTCAAATATCTGGACCTGCTTTAAGTTTGTAAGCGTGTGTGGTGGGTACGAACGTGCAGGCTTGCTGTCTCGCTTGTATGCGTCCGAGTAGACCCCCATGAGAGGTAAAGGGGGGGTAGGTGGGAGCGATGAAGCTGATTCGGACTGTGTCAGGGAACAAGAGGAAGGAACAGCTTATATGGAAGAGGGTTGATGGAATAATTGAAGTAGGTGTGGCTCCAGATAGACTCCTCCCGAAAGACATTTAATAAACTGTATTTATTTGCAGATATTTAATGCGATATTCCAGTTTTGCGCATAAAGTTCATTCGCATCTTTGAAAGGAAACACGGCTAATGGTAAGCAACTGCCCTGGGATCAGCACTGGCACATCTCTGTGACATCACTAGTGTAATGATGACAAATAAAACATAAAAAACATCAACTGATTCCCAACAGAACTGATCCTGTTATTATTTCTACAAGCGCTTCACTATTAGCCTTGTTTTTCCTCCAGATTATCTCTGTGACCGAAGCCAGATCCCATGTGCTCAGCAGCAGGGAGGAACTGATAAGAACTAGCTGCACTGCCTGGAAGAAACCTTACCCAGAAGAATGATGATGCAGATAAGGATGGCGATGATGGCTCCGGTGCCCAGGCCTGCAGCCATGATCCGTTCCATGTCCACACAGTCGCCATGGTGATCACACTGGCACACTTTAATACGCAGGAATGTGGTGTTGGACATTGGGAGGTTCCCCGAGTCTGTGATGCTGATGGGAAGCTCGTAGATCCCACTCTCCAGGTAACTTATCTTCAGACTCAACTGAGCGTGATCTCCTGCAGACCAACAAACAACGCTCAAGGCACAAGAATGTGGCACTAAATGAAAGCTGTCTGGACGAGGCAGGGCAGCTTACCACTGATTCGAGTCAAAGTCCAGTTCCTGCGGATGTCCGAGGGTCGGTTGGGCAGCTCAAAAGCATAAGGACCGGCGTTGGGATTGAGATCGCCATCTATAGCTGTGATATTGATGGCGTTGGGTTCGGGACGCTCGCAGACTTCTGTTTCTTGAGGGAAGACTCGAGGAGCATTATCGTTAATGTCCAGAAGGTAAATTTGCAGAGTACCCGTGCCGCTTGCAGGAGGTATGCCTGTGAGGGAGAGAGAAATAGAGTGAATTCAACTATTTTCAAACAAAACAACTCACTGGAGCATTGGCGATCTCATTTGCATAAACATTTTTGCATCAATCCCATACGATAGAGCAAACATTCCTTTAGCATAAGAAACTTAGGTTCACTGCTTTAATTGGTTCGTTTTGAGACATTATGTATTTTATCTCATTACAAAGAATTGAAAACAAATCATTTGACTTTGGTTTAAAAGGCAGTTTTACCGCTAAGTTTTTGTAGTTTATTACCGTTTTGACACTTGGTTGTTATTAGAACAGCTCTATATATTCTTCAAATATGGATTGTATTGATGCATAGAAAAACACTCCATAAATACACTAGACTTGCTTCCATGGCAAGGGTTAAAGAGCTACTGTTCCTTCTGTTGAATGCAAGTTTGAGGCCTGGAAGAGTTATGCTTGCGTTCCCAGAGTCTTTAACACATTTGTTTGCAGCTTGTCTCAAAGAGGAAATACGGTGGATGTTAGAAATAGACCAAACTCAAAAAGTGGCGTTACAAAAACAACTGTGGAGCATTTCTTGAATGAGCTCTCAAGCATCAAAGACACAGCGGTTGTCTTTTCATAGACGTGTAAATGAAAAAGTGTGTATTGATACGGGAAGCTTTAGTCACCTAAAAATATTTTAAAAGTTGAAGAGTAGTTGTCTCCCATTTAAAACACCTCATTCATCAAAGTTCATCCCTAAGCTCCACCCACCAACACTGATGCCTGACTACAGCAGAACGATAAACTGAGCACCATTTGACATATAGTCGACAATATTCTGCCATAGATGCTACCAGACATAACTTGCAAATGTGCTTCCTGTAAATACGGCAATATATTGCTTTTATTCCTGTGTAGGTCGTATTTAAGACCTACACACCTAAGCATCTGCATTGTCAGCTGCCTTTTTTGTGCTTAAAACACTAGTGTCCCTCTCCTGAACACTAGATGGCGTTTGGTGAACTGCAAATCACTCCATGCCACACGGTGGCGCAGAAGCAATTCACAGTGTGTGAGGTGCATTTATGGAGCTGAAACCAAGTGACTAAGAGTTAAATGTCGACCTCCCTTCCCTTTCTTTCTGAGCTGTGAGACATGTGACCAAATGAGCCAATCACAGCATTTGATGCACCGCGTGAAAAAACAACGACTTACTACGTTTCTTGAGAATGGGACGCGTCGGCGCACAGCATTTTATTCTTGCTGGTGTGTAAGGTCACACTAGCGCTCATTTATTTTAAATGAAAGATCCGCTGCACGCAGCTGCAGGTGTGTAAAGGGCCTTTAGGCTATTCACAGAAGTAGCCACATAAAGATAACATGCTGCTATTAATTTTCAGTTTTAAAATAGATATAAAGG
Source organism: Danionella cerebrum (assembly GCA_007224835.1). Lineage (NCBI taxonomy): Eukaryota > Metazoa > Chordata > Actinopteri > Cypriniformes > Danionidae > Danionella > Danionella cerebrum. Next base: position 160,391 of record SRMA01026959.1, on the reverse strand, counting down.
TTTGGTGAGCATTGAAAAAGCTACACTTACATTATTATTAGGAGTGTAACAGTACACACTTCTCGTGGTACAATACATATCACGATATTACATCCACGATACGAAATCACAATATCCATCAAAAATGGATAATAAAAAACGGAAATGAAACCTTTTACACCAACTTTACTGAAACTGATTCAATGTTTAGACTTTCATTGGGGGGAAAAAACTGGAAAGCCAAGAACGTCAGTGTCTAGTTTAATGTGTATCATCCAGGCCTCTAGGGGGCAGTGATAAAGTTTGTAATTAAGAGTGAGATATCTCTCATGCTTTGAGTGAGAGCTGTTTTTATACAGTTTCCCTTTATTTGACCTGTTTCTCACACTTTACGTAACTTTTTTATTGCAATATTTTGTTCCAAGGAATTTTGTTACACCCCTAATTATTATGTTTTCAAAACTGCAGTAACATCTATTATCACAATCATTTCTGGGAAAGTTATTCATCTAGCAATATTTAGTGTTTGGCTCAGGCCTAAAACAGACCCAGAGACGAGCTGGACTGTTTTGGGGTTGAACTGGTCGTACGGACAGCATGTATCAGTTAAAACATCTTCTTTTACATATTCAATCAGTCTGATGAAGCCTGAAAGCACCAGCAAACAAAAACTAGAGCCTGAGCCATCTCTACTTAGAAAAGAGCTTTCATTTCTATTTCAACAAGAGTAACGACCTTTTCTTCTTCACTGATCTTTAAACAAAGAACAAGAGACAAGCAGTGCTGAGCATCACGGCAGCCTGAGAGAGAGAGGGGGGGGGGGGGGTTCTGTTCTACCCCGTTGGCATTCACAACACATTTATTAATCCTTTCTAGCCATGAAAACAACTCAATCAAGTAGGACTAAGTATCCTTAATTTATTGAATCAGTCGTGCGACATTGAACTGGATGTGAAGAGGCTCTTTCTGCAGCACGCTGCTCCTAGCTCAAAAAAAAAAAAACTAACCCAGTGTGCACGGTTTAAATAATTCATTTGGAAATGTTATTATGTAAATTAGATAACTCCCAGAATTACTGGTCCAGTAATAATGTCTGTTAATTAATCAGTTTGGATTTAGATCAAATTACCATGAGTTTATTGCTGTAAATAATGAACATGGCGTCTACGGATTCCTTCGATCAATTCTATTGCTATTTATAGTTTTTAATGAAAAATGAAGCAATTACTATTTTTGCAAAAGTAAAAATATCTGCATTGAGAGTGGATTTGTGAGCTAGCAGCGCATGCTAACTAGAGTAACGCAGTTTTACTGAGACTTTGCCCCACTTCAACTGTCCTTGCACCTGAGAACGGCTAATAAATCATTCTTCTGTTCGCAAAAAAAAAATGAAGCAAACACTGAATAATTGTTTAGAGCCGGCTACACCCACGAATCCAGCCGAAACAAGGGGTGCTCTGTGATGAGTAGAGCGTTCACTCTGGGAGAGTTTCGTCTTTTCTCCCCTGTGCACCTTCTTTCTCTCGTTCCGTAGCCCCCACCTGCAGCTCATTTCACTCGTTTGTCTACAGTGACCCGATTGCACCCTCTATTTCACCATGATGCGTCAGGCTTTTCGACGTGTTGCTTCTGTGAGCTCTATCCTATCTTGTACCTCGTCTAGTCTGGTGCTGTCTGCTCCTCGGTTTACTCGGCTCTTGGGATCGCTTGCTTCCAGGATACTAACCATGTAGTGACCTTTGTGAGACCCAAGATTCCCTCTTTCCCCTAAAGAGTTATTCTGAGTTAACTCTGCACGCACACAGCAGCTCTTTTGAATTAGGTAGAAATGTGCAGGTTTCAAAAATGTCATTAGCTTTAAACAATCTTTACAAGAGTTATGACAAGGTATTATTTGCGTAATAATTCAAATTGAAATTTGAGAAAATGTGTGATGATCTCTCAGTTACATTTTACAGCCCCTTAAAAACGGTGCCATCTAGTGACCCTTTTGGAAATACAAGACCTGTGATATGGCTTGTATTTTACAAAACTTTGGCACAAAGAAGAGTGAGGAAGGAAGAGTGTATAAGGTTTAGGAGAGGTTCTCCTGTTTCTTTTTGAGGGATTCACAAATTCTTATTATGTCTCAACACTTTTGAAAAATGACAATTTACTCCAGGGAATTATACCATTTTTGTACAACTTCAGGTTCTTTGTGGAATTATTGTGTAATTTAATGAAAAATATTTGTTATTCTAGAAATATTTGCAAGAATCTGGGTTTGTACTAAAACAAGCAGATCAGGAGTTGTTTTAAAGGTAATTTATTACATCAAGTTGCAAAGTAGTCACAAATGCACCAAAAGGCCCTGGACTTGGAAGGGTTTTTTTCTGAATCACTTTCTGATGAATTGAACCCATTTGTTGTAACAAGTCTGGTCTCAGGGCTTTCTTATCTACACTGTGACTGTTCTCATTTCAATCCTTCTGGAATACGGCCCTTTGAACTGAAACTCTGCGATCAAATCCATAATGAAGCGAGGCGAATAATCGATAATGACATTTTTTATCAACGATTGCCATTGTTGATTATTATCAATAATGTTCATTAGTTGTTTCACCCCTAGAAATGTCTGTAGAACCAAGAGAAAGTCATTTAAACGTAACTAAATCAATTATACTTGGTAGGAATTCCAGATGTAACATGAAAAAAATATAATAAATGTAATAAATGGATTCCTAGATTATTATTTTTTTCAATAATAGTTCAAATTGAGTTTTAGCGATTGTTTAATTAAGATACAGGCATTTCACGTGCTATACGCTCAATATACAGCATTAAAAGTTTCAAGATCCCAAATGCCATGTGTAAACAGGTGAACTGAAATAAACGATGCAGGAGCAAACTGACCAAACAGCCAGCCAGTCATTAATCACAGCTCCAATCAGAAAAGCATATGCAAACGCAGAGGAAACTCCATCACTGTTTCGTTTTTATGTGATAAAATGCCCCTGCTGTTCCGAGCAATTAAAACGAGCCATTGAAAGCACACTGGGTTTGTTCAAACTGAGCAGATCAACAATACGCCTGATTTGCATAGAAAGGAGGTGCAATTGTGCTACAAACAATCACTTAATTACATTCAGCGCGGCGTCGCTGTTGCAGCGTTTAGCGCGCGCTTAACCAGGCTTTCAGGTGGGTTTCATGTTGAAATACGGCATAGGAAAATGGCCCGACTGCTTAGCGAGTGTTTCTGGAGACAAGCTTTCAAATTTACAGCGTGTGTGCGTGTGTGTGTGTGAGCGGGGGCTGGTTTCACAGCTCCGATGCAGCGAGAATGTTAAACACCGCAGCAGAATAGAGCCTAGCAGCCTTCTGTAGACTCTTTCACATAGCGGGAGGTGCTTGTGCATATGTATGTGCAGCAAAGACAGCAAGAAGCCGCTTCAAAGACATGGCAAGAGTGCGTGAGCGCGCCGGAGATATTTGCATGTGTTGTTGGTGTGATCATTAACTTGGATGTGTGGGCATGGGTGTATTTCTGAGTCTGCCGGGCTGCAGTTCCTCCCTAGAGCTAAAATCAATGGAATCACTCGATCTGAACAACCTCTGCATATAGATACACCGAAACAGACTCGCTCCTACCGTTGTCAGATGCCATGAACGTGGCGTTGTAGAGGTTGTTCTTCACAAACGGCGATTCTCTGTCCAGAACGGCAATGGTGGAAATGCGCCCATTACTGGGGTCGATCTCCAGCCAGTTGGCGGGGTCAAACAATTTAGAGTACCTTTAAAACACAAACCGACCCAGTTGAAATCTGAACTTCAGTGGAATAAAAATTTGTACAAAACAAAGCTTCGAAGCATTTGGGTAAAGTAACAATCTCTAATCTCACAGAAACTTCTGGAACTATTTTAGTTTTTTACGTTTTTACATTTTCATTCAGTTGAAAATGGATTATTTGATGAGTAAGCAGTATTAAGTACCAAAAAATGGCTTTTAATAGCCATGGTTACATATATAAATAAATATTAAATAATAAAATACAATGATGCATATAAAAACAGCAGTACAATAATATGCAAATATTGCAAGAGTGTTGGTCGCGGACTGAGAGGTGCTTTTGAAGATGCATCTTGATATTTCAATGGATTTCTAACATTAACCGTGTTTTCGTCTCGAGAAGCGCATGAAGGGATCGGACACATGTTAACGGTTCAAGCTAAAGACCTGGGCGACAGATGTACAGGTTATCAGAAAGAATTATGTCAACTGGTCAAATTCAATCAAAAATGTGGTACAATTTTACAAAATATATGAAACTAAAATGAAGCTAAAAACTATTTTTTTTTTTTCAAACAAATATTAGCACGTTTGTTCTATGACTGCTGCTGATTTGAAAGTATGTTTCCTCAGGCATGAAAATGTTAAACGAAACACTAAATTAGTAAAAATTCCAAAGTCACATTTTCTGCTTCCAACCACTTAAGAATCCTATACATAGATAAAACTCAAGCAAACCCCATTTGTTTGAATCGACCACGCCCTTTTCCGATCACATGAGCGTTGTGCTTGTGTTGTAAGTCAGAAGGCAGTGAAAACAAACGCAGCAGGAAGAGGCTAAAAACACATAGGTGAGACAGCTGTGGATTTCTATAAAAATACAGAAATGATCTAGATATTTGATTCATCTTTGGTCCGTCCAAAAACTGAACCGTGCACAGAAATATTGTTTTTAAAAGGTTTGTTAAATTTTGAAGTTGTCGACTTTTAAAACTATAAACATAAATGACGTTTACTTGTTTTTCATTGTCTAGTTTTGTTATTTAATTACTCGTGCACAGCCGTTCTTGAGTTAATTAATTGTAAATAGCCAGGAAACGAGTGTGTGCACACAAAGGCGTGGCCTTCCTTACCGGATGCTCTGCTGCATGTATCGGTCGGGGTCATGAGCTGTGAACGTCGTTAGCATCGACCACTGTGGAAGGCCCTCTTCCATTTTGATCTGCTTGGGGTTTGGGTCAAAGTTGGGGCTTTCGTTCACGTCGATGACACGGATGGACACGCTGGCTGTAGACTGGCGGGTGCGATGGATGCCGCTTGCCAGAGGCACCTCGTTGTCGGCCACAACAGTCAGCAAGAACGATCGATTCATCTCAAAATCAATCGGCTGCACACAAGAACACACAATCAAGTTAACTGCTCATGGAAAAGATCTAAATGATAGAAATGAATGGATCGTGTAGCAATTAAACACGTGCAGGAGAAATGTTTGAATAATAATTAATGGATAACTCATTCTCAATTAAGAGACATAAAGCATTAACTGAGCCCAACAGCAGGTGGAAGCTGTTTCCATGGCGACTGCCTCTGCTCTGAATTTGAACTCTTGCCTTCGGGACTCGCATCCAAACTACAGCAGTGTGTTCCCGTCTGCTCGCAGATCCCAGCACCTGAGCAGCTGAATCCTGTCGTTTGGGGTAAGAAGGGAGTGCCCCCAGCCCCAGTGCTCGGAGCCAGTCTGCTCAAGTCTAAGTGGGTTTGTCTTGTGCTGAAAGCATTACCTTGACGACCGTGACGAGGCCTTCGTTCGTAACAGGGTCAGTCGGAATGGAAAAGCGTCCGGTTGAATCCCCCGATATGATTCGGTACACAGCATTCCAGGATGGAGTCCCTGGTTCATCTTTGTCAGTGACGGTGAGATTGGTCACGATCACATTCACACGATTCTCTGGGACCTCACCATGAAACTGCAGACGCCGACAGAGAGAGAGAGAGAGAGAGAGAGAGAGAGAGAGATGGCTTTTCAGCGCCGATGGCTCTAGTGAGATGCGCGCTCGTGTGTTTGTCACTCACAGTTTCTCGGGTGAACTCCGGAGCGTTGTCATTGACATCCAGCAGGCGGATGACGGCGGTGGCCGTGTTGGAGAGACCGTACGTGGGGTTTCCCTCCATATCCGTAGCCTGAATGATCAAGGTGTACTGAGGGACCTTCTGCTCGACAAGAAGAAGAAAACAAACAGGCTGAGTTCATCTGTGTGTAGACTAGAGCTTTTTTTTATCGTGTGTAACAGTACATGACCCCTTTTACATAAACAACGCCATTTTGCAGGCGACCGAAACACATCTGACCAATCACAATGCAGCTTGTTGTGTGAGAAAGGTCAGTTGCTAGCATTGGCTAAAGTTATCGAAGCTCAATAAACTTTATTTTGATGCTCAATTATGTTTATGTTTTAAACCACTTGCAGCGAATCTGAATCAGTTCAGTGATTATCCGTACATTTATCCGATATTAGTGAGTCCTGACACAAATCTTCGCTAGACCAAGAATCCATCGTTGTTCACAACTTTCACGTATTCGACTCGCGTTTGATGTGCATTTAACAGTGCGTTTAATTCACGTATGAAATATTCACCTTTTCGTATCGTTCTCAGTGGGTGTAATCGGTTTATTTTTTATCACATAGCATTTTACAAATTCTATCAAATTCACAAACAATACAAAAATTATTTTTCGTAAATTTGTTATAATCTCTATTTCTGAGCAGTATTTAATTTAGAGATAATTTGTTAAAAGTATGTTTTGTTTTTCATTATCAAATTAGTAAAAATAAAAATGTGTTGATGTCTTTCATGTCACATACGGATATTAATGAAAAAACAACACCCTCAGAATTATGTTTGACGTGCCCTAAAAACTGCGCTGACTCGAGAGACGCAGCTCCTTTCAGAGGTTTGTCGATATTGCAGCAACTCTTGGAGAAAGTGAGGAGGTTTATCATTGTTACACAAACTTGGATTTGATGGAGAAAAGGAAGATTTGACCCAAAACTCCTCCGAGAGATCCCTGCCTCACAGACTGAAGCAGCTCCGGTCAGAGAGATGCTCTGTTTGAGGACTGTGTGTCATAGAAACTGAAACACGGTGATAGATTGACGGCGACTCATTGATGCTGAGATTCATCGTCGATGATTATTAGTGCTGTAAGAACTAAAGCGAGTAATGGATAATAATCACTGCGCACAGGATATCACATCAGCTCAATTCAATATTACCGGGACTGGGAACTCCTCCACCGCCTTTATTGGCACACTGACTCAAAAATTGAGCCTCCTATGGAACTTTAGAACCATCTTTGGAGGAGCTGAAGTAACTGGGAAACATGAATCTTTGAAAAAGATTGAATCAAGTCGTAGACGGTTTTGTTCCAAGTACTTATCGTTTCCCACCGCAGCGGGTCCACCGTTCACAACGATTACTTCAAAACCCTTTTCTATTTGTGCACTCCACAAATGATCATTTTCAACTCCCATTTACTTAAAATGTAGTGTATGGGAATGGGTTTCCACCAAAAGGTTTGATTGCTGTGAATGTTTTGGGTTTTCACCGTGTAATTAAAAAGTAGGATACGTTTGTTGCAGTAAAAGTTTTGAGGCCATCTGTTGCCAGTTTTGAATTTTACTCTTAACTTGATGGGTTTGCATTCAATAATCTAACTCCAAAATGAGAAAATTGGTTTCTAAATATTTTGAAAAAAAAGAGAAATCAATAAGAAAATTGAGCAACATTCAGTTCCAATCGTTTAGAAATCAAACTGGGTGTGGCATAAGTAAATGCACGGCAGGTCTGCCCTCACCTCACGGTCCAGGCCTGCAGCCACGGTGATGATTTTGCCTGTTTTGTTGTTGATTGTGAACATGTTGGAGGACGGGCTCTCCGGTGTCTGGGAGAGGATCTTGTATCTGAGCATCCCATTGGCTGTATTTGGGTCGTCCTTATCCTGGGAGGTCACCGTCATCACAAAAGTTCCTAGAGTTGAGGAGGAAATGTGACGTTTCACTAGTGAAGATTCGGTTCAAACTGGGTCGAAACAGGACCGTGTTCTACCTGGCTTGGCACCCTCGTCCACGGTTCCATTCCAGATCTGGTGTGTGAACTCTGGCCTGTTGTCGTTCATGTCGATGACATTGATAATGATGTCGATGGGATTCTCCATCTGGTTTCCATTGATGTCTACAGCGTGAGCCCGGAGCTGTGAGCGCAAACAGACATGAAGAATCATTCAGATGCCCCCTAGAGGCTGGAGGATATTACACGCTCTAATTCAGGTCAGACTAGATCCTTGCCTTCTCAGAACTGCACTTTTAACACATTTTAATTCAGTTTGACATTGAACATAGTTTGGATAAATATAATATACATATGTTACGAAGGTATTTGAATATTTTGTGTTTGGTCCTAAAACTACTTTTATGCAAATGAATTAATGGAGAACATTATATTATGTCACTGACCCCTCCAAAACAACTAGACTGGTTGCCATAGCAACCGATGTGGAATATCTCTAGGGGTAGCCATGTTTGGAGTGACATCTGACCCCGGGTCAGCAGCTAGAGTAGCAGGTGGGAGTGAAAGCAGACATTTCACGTTAAATAAAACATCGGTTTAATGGAGTGCTTTCAATGGGAGGATTAGAAGATCTGGATCTCACCTAGCGATTGATTTTGTCTTGCGTAGCTTCAGACAGATAAAACACGGAAAGCGTGCTGCACCAGAGGAGTCTTTACTAAAGGCATTGTGGAATCGTATCTTCTGTTATTTTAGTAACTCACTGCCCGCACCTAAATTAGCAAAAAAAGACTTTCACCAGCTCACTAAAGCCCTGCGAGCAGGTATTGAGGTTAAGCTAGCGCCGCAGGTGACCTGTTTGCTGGGTTGGAGCAGTCTTGGGCCTGCTGCATACATGCATGAGCCCGCTGCTCCACCTTTGGCACCATTAAGAAGCAAATCATTTGATATTCTTGTAATCCCTGCATTATATCAATCTAAATGTGGATTAGTTGGACACCAAGAAAAGCATATTGGAATCTGTGCAGGAAAATCTTGGATCTGCTGGCGTTGGAGACCGAGGAAAGTCTCCCAGAGAGCTCATTCAAAGCTCCTCCGAGTTTCATTTTGCCTGTTCTCTTCTTCAGTGGATTAGAGGATGGCAGAGGTCACATTCTCAGACTGGCTGCCATGGTAACGCTGACGCTCATCATTTATTTGGGGGGTTAGAGGGCTTCACTCGGTTAATGCTGGAATGCATTGACCCTAAAAAGACACCAAGTATCATCCGCCAATAGCACTTTCAGATAAAAAACGGTTGCTTAATTATTACCACACTTTCAAACGCGTGTGCGAGTTGTATATTTATTTAACTAAATAATGTTCAGTTTCCTCAAGTTTAAGTAGGAAAAATGTTGTGATTTTCTGGAAATTCTCTGGTAAATTTATATAGAAAGGCATTCGCTCTATGCTAAGCTAAAAGATCCGGAGAAGGGTTGATTAGATTCCGAAAGACTACTTATTATCATTGAGGGGGAAGGGGTAATGGAGCATCTAAAGTATGCTTTTACTTCCATTTACTGATGGGGCAAACTTTGAGGATGTAAAAAAACACTACTTTAGTATTTATTGACGTCTTCCTCACACAAGTTATGTTTATTATGATTAAAATGAACCCTGGTGCGATCGCTCAGCTAGTGCGTTTCACTTGGTATGAACTGGTTGTGATGTGAAGTTAAGAAAACCACGAAAATGACATTTGTTTCCAGTTTAGAGTGTGTTCGGTGCTCTTCGTGAGCTTGGGGAATGTGAATTTGATACAGATAAAACCATTTCAAAATTTACAGGATAAGTGCTCCAACACCGGCAGACGACATCATTGGTGAGACCCGTGGCACAAACACATGACCAATCAGGACGTGGTATCTCGCTGCACATTTAGGTTTAGTGCCTTACGCTTCTCGAGGATTGTTTACGGCACAGATACGGCACCAAGATTACATGCATCATTTTGGTCCGAGTTAATTACCCAAAATAACCAAAATACAAACATGAACACAGCCTAAAAGCACACTTTAATCACAAACACTGCTAATGTGAACTTTAAGCATTTAAAAATTGAAGAACATGCAAAGAAACCAAAGCAGGACTTTTTTGGCACAGTATGTTATATTCATGCCTTTATTTTTTGCTGTTTTGCCAGCTTCATCGTTTTCCTTGTTGTCTATCTACTTCCACTTTAGTCATGTGATGGTCATGAATTTCAATCATTACTCCTCAGATGTTTTGTGTTATCCTGTGTATATACTCCTGCGCCTACTTGAGCTTGGCATGGGACCATTGATGATGCATTCCTTCCGTGTGACTACAGTGAACGAAGCCTGGTCATTCGTTCATTTAGTTTAGTTTATTCCTCCTCCTTCGGTGAAGTCTTATGTTATTCAGGTTTTCCCTACAGGGTCTCTTATGTTTCCTTTTGTGTTTTTAAGACTTGTTTTTGTGAAGTGATTGAGGGAGAGAACAGAGAGAGCGCGCTGTTCACTTCTCAGTGTTCAGTGTGTGTGTGAGCAGAGCGGGGTATGTGTGTAGGGGAGGGGCGCTGTGACTAGCCTATCAGGGTTTATTGCAGGAATGTTGTTTACATGAGAAAATGTAAATAAACAATCAGAATTTGAATTTCGTTTCTTTGTGTTGAGTTTTATTTGCGATTAATCTCGATTAATTGCATAAAATTGTGTGATAAATTAGTTACTTCTAACTAATTAAACATTAATGTGAAACCCGCCAGCAGAACGGTGGCACTCACATGAAAGCTGGGGATGTGCTCTCTGTCCAGAGGTTTGGTGACCGAAAGGATTCCTGAAATGGGGTCGATAATAAACAGGCCAGTGGGGTTTTGGTCAGCGCCTGGTCCAGTCACACTGTAGCGCAGAGAACTGGTCTTGTCCTTGTCTGACTGGATCTGAAAGACACACACAGAGCTAAGCGCAGGAACATCAACATGATTTTATTTCTTTAACACATCGAGCCAGTGTCGTCTCACTCACTTTCACGAGCTCTTCTGGGAATTGTTTTCTGGAGTTCTCAAGCACATTGACGGGAGGAATGACCCAGTCTCTTTTCACGCGATTCACACGGCTGTCGCCCTTGACAACCAAACCGTGCCGTGGAAACAGTATCTCTGGCACCTAGCACAGGAAAAAAAAGTGAAAAGAACAGTTAGCTTCATCGACACCCACACACTCGACGTACATTAGGCGACGCTCGCTCCCAACACTGACTGGATCTGCCCCAGCCCTAAATAATTACAGTATTCATTTTACCCTCTGTAATGGGGTCATAAATATCAGAGCTTCTCCGTCGTTAAATCCCTGAGCAGAAACACCCACCCGATGAATGTGAGTCTGAGTTTCCAGCATTGTTCAGAGCTCCTTCTCCCCGGGGCATGTTATTCAGGGCCAAACACGGCCAGATGGCATTTGCTTTACTCTTGCTCTCGTACACGGCAAAAACTGCTCCGAGTGTTCAGTTAAGACTTCATTTCCAGCGAGCAACACCTTACCAACACTCAGTGCTTTCTGGAAGCTATGTTTGCTGCTCTTTCTGCCCTATCCATCTTCTCCCTTTCCCTGTTGCATGTGAAATATGGCTCCTAATGACGGCGAGGCAGGGGTGGAGGAGGGAGGTGGGAGCTTTTCTCTTTTTCTCTCTGCTGTGACTCAGGTGATGAGCTAACTCATTACCCTTGAATTTGCTGACAGCCTTTCTAGCCAAGCACACTGTCAAAATAAAAACACACTTAACTGGGAGGAAAGCCTTTTTCTTGAGGGCTCAAATCAGAGATGGGTCTTTGAAGGTCAACACTTAATTTAGGTAAAGTGATTTTTCAAAATGACCTTTCTTTCTCAGCTCTTAATTAATCAAAACATACAGTTTGCATTTTAAATGTGAAAGTTACTGCTTTTAAAACAAGAGTCAAGTAAGAGAATCAGATGACACCCCCGAATCATAATGTTGTTCTAGACATGCATCTCTGGTGCAAATCACCATCATAACAAACTTGGCCAACAACAACCAATCACTGCAGCTATTTGTAATCTGTTGCTAGAATAGCCTCTTGATGTCGAGGAACAAGGTAAAAACGAAGCATGTTATAAGACGATGTGAAAGTGAGTTTGCCCAGGCTGCTGACTAAAACCACAAGACGACAGTTGCCTTTTGGAACTGTATAAAAAGGGCACTTTTTAAGAGTTAATGTAGCATAAAACATGCCAATCATATCCTTATGTCGCTGGTTCGACTCCGGCTCGAATGACTACATTTGGTTGCAGGCTACAAGAATTCTTAGGAGCTTTAAGCAAGTCCACTACAGAACTGGGCAAGAAGCAGAGCTCAGTCCAACTCTTTTCTTGAATTGAACATATATATATATATGTTGCATTTTATGTGATTTTTTTGGCTGAACAAGCAAACACATGCAGAATTTATAGAGGAAATGGCTGATCACAGGAATTAGGTAAATAAAATATGTATGTCCTATACTTAAACACAGGAATTTCTGACAGTTAGATTTTGTGTCCTATGTCAGAAAAAGTCATTTCAATTCTACTGGATTATTACACTCCTTGATATTACGCAAAAGACTTGTGTATTGTGTAGGAGTGATGGACCCTAGGGACAGACCCCTAGGACTTGTCCAGGAGTGATGCATCTACTGATCTTTTAGAACCATTTGGCTGATGTATACAGGGGTGTACTCGGGGTATACAGGGGTGTCCCTTCCTCTAGCCATCGCTATCTAGGGCTAACACATGTAAGGAAGGGTAACATGTAGACTAAGGGAATTAAGTATTGGGCCAGAAAATAAATCAGGGAACACGTTGAGATTCGGAGTCTCTTCTATCAGATTCCAAAATCTCCACCATGCCCAAGAGAATGTCATGGACCACACACAAAGCTGGGCTACAAGAACATTCCCAACCAGCTTGAAAAGGAGGCGAAAATCCAAAAGAAATCTCAGCCTACAGGCCTCTACACACCGATCCAAATTGAGATTTGCATGAATCTTCAGATGGCTTCTCAGCAACAATGCTCCCTGCCTGGAGATGGCGTTTGCAGCACAACAGAATAAACCGCTCGACATCCAGGATTTCTTTCTCTCCGTCGTCTTCTTTCCAGTTTCCTGTACAAAGTACAGGAACGAGCACCAACGAGTGACTCTTTTACGTCCTACTCATGTCATCAAAAGAAGCAGCTTTCATTGGTCATTCTCCTAGCGTAAATTCCAATCCGATACGGAACATCCACACTGTTTTTGTAGACACCACTCCTTTGAGCTCCCGTAGGTGCCCATGGTTTTCGATTGAGGTGCGTTCATGCACGAAAATTCAGATCGGTGTGTAGAGGTCTTAAAACACCACAAGATCCCTCCTCGTGAAGTTTCAAAAATCATGAGGGCAGTTGGAATCTGTTCAGAACTTCTTATCATATCAGTGATCTCAAGGCACCTGGCACCATTTGCTGCACGGTGAAGAAATTAAATCCTGCCATGCCCAGAACGTTACCTGCTTTATATGTAGAGGCAGGACAGTATGAAAGCTCTGTGCTCTGATGTGACCAACAGTGACTGGGGCAGAACCACCCCAACCATCAAATAATGAAGAGAAGATTAGGATTAGGAGGATTTTCTGTCAAGGGGTGAGGATAACTTCGACGCGAACATTAAGAAGTAGCACTTGAAGATGTTAAAGTGTCCTAGATAGTCACAAGGCCTTCCTCTTTAGGAACGTTTTTATGTTTAGTGAACACTTTTTACTCATATCATCTGACTTTTGAGATGGATATAAACCACTGAATGCATCAACTGATCATTTCTTTCTGGGAAAACAGCAGAGAGGCTAGATGTATAACAACTCATACGCATACACAGTGTCTGGTGCTTTTTCATAATAATAATTATTTATTAAATTATGTAGCACAATGCAAAACAAGTAAATGAGGGGCATGGGGTTAAAACATGAACTGAGAAGGGCTGAGCTGAGTGGGTTTTTATGATTTTCTGCCACTATTCTTTGAATCTGGTTGTTTGCATAAGGTACATATCTTTATATGTATATCTGCATTGCTGACATTGATAGAGAGAAAATCATTCTGAGTTTATGTCTTGTAATAAATGGTGAAATCTTTCATTAAAGCAACGTCTCCTAGTTTTAATAAAGCGTGCTGTTGCTGACCAATTCCTAAAACCTTTATTGAGCGATTTCAAATGAAAAAACAAGTTGGAATCTTTTAGCACACGATAAAACGTTGAGAGGAAAGTTGATGCTAACAGTACATGGAATGATAATCTCATTAATAAGTGTTGTGTCCTGATTGGTTTAAGTTGCTCAGAAAACTCTTCTCCCTCCTCACTTCCTGCCTCTGTCTCTGCATCCCTCGACGTGCCCTCCTTCCCCTTGGCGGCAGTGTGTGTGTGTGTGAGTAACACAGAGTAAATTCTCCTTGACTGTGAGCAGAAGGCAGGGCTATGAGGCATATGGTTAGTGTTCTCGAGCTCAGGGTCCAGATCTCCTCTGTCTGATGTATCTCCTGCCTTAATGTCTCTTTAGCATCGTTAAACATTAATTACAGCCCCACTATCAACGTGTTAGTGTGCCTCTAATTTCCTAATATACTTCTATTACTGCTCTGGCTTTGTCACAGAGGGTCCTCGGATGAAGGGAGAGGTTTTTGTGATCTCACATTTACTCAACGGCTGTTTGATGTTCTAATGGTAGCAGGAGGCTGCTTCCGAAAAGCTCTTCTAACACAGTTATAATTAGTGTGATTCTTGCAGTCAACCAGACACTGCTCCTGGTTACGTTTGCCACCGTGGAGTATTTTATTTGTTACTCTGGAATCAGTTGCACTGAAATGTTTGGTTAATCTCAACAAACATGTGTCGCAGCGCATAAAAGGGAGGCCACTGCAACATCATTTTTATGGTGAAAGGAACCACGAATTTGTAGATATTTTTGTCAAGCTTCATTCATCGTGAAAAAAATGAAATTGAGTGTTTTTACTGCCCCTCCAAACGCTCCCTCCCGCATCACGCTCTCTTGTGACATCACAGCTCTCCACTCTCCATTAATAATCATGCAGAGGTCGAGGGTTCAAGGGTAGAACACGGATCTCATCAGCAAGTAAACAAACAAAACCCTGTTTCTACATCTAAGAAAATTAAAAAGTGTAAAAAATGAACGTGTGAACAAGAAATGTTTGTGTTTTACGGCAGGCGCCACTAAAATCTAAAGTAACTTTTTTTTAACATAAAAGGCTGTTAAACTTGGAAACTTAGGATGTAAAGTAAAATAATAAGACATTAAGCTGTATGTTAAATTAGGTATTAACCACAAGAGAGATGAGAAGAGAGGAGACAAAATGGCAAGAGAAGAGGAGAACATATTTATCATGTATTTATTTTTACTATTTTGAGTAGAGTTTGGAAAATGTTCTTCAGGTAGCATCAAATAAATGCAGAAAGTACTGTTACAGAAATCCACAAACATGTTGCATTTTGGGGAAAAATGTCATCCTTTCCACAATTAAAATCTGACTCAAATGACTTTCAAACATTTATCATTTTTTTTATTATAAAAGCATTAATGCCGTCGCTGGTGTAATCTGGAGAATAAAGTGCAATCTAGGAGAACCTGATTTAATAGTTTGGTAGATGCATGACCTCTTACCTGCTTTGGTTGAGAGAAGTTGATGTGCACTGTCCATTGCTCGTGTGACTTCACATCCTTGGCCTTAATCTCCAAGCCCCGCCCCTTCCTTTCAGATAGCTGAAGCATCCGTGCCGCGAGCACCGTCCCATCAGCCTCTATCCGGAAATCTGCAGGGTCACCAGTCTCAAACCGCAAACCAGAACCTCTGCCACAGTCCACGAAATCCACTGCGAAGAGAAGGAGAGAAAGAGTCTCAGTGTTCAGTGAGTGCAGCCTTATTTCGAAGCTTTCTGCATAAAAACGAGCACAATATGAATGCGTGCTTTACTTGAAATGTGTGGACAATGAAAATGAAAGATGGAAAAGTGTGAAGTGACAAAAAGAAAGACAGGGGGAGAGAAAAAAAAGTGACGGTGGGGAAGGAGACCAGCTTCTGAATCTCTCCTGCATTATTCATGCTGAGACATCCCCTGCAGGCCCTCAGGTGTGCTGAAGAACGAGGGAACAGGAGGACGAGGGATGAGGGGAGGGGATGAAGTGTGCAAACGGCACAGCGCTGGAGGGGATCGCATTAGAAGAACATACGTAAACAAATGAACAATCTTTATTCCACAATTAGAGAACACAGACAGAGAACGAAAGCAGAGGCGCTCCTCCACTAGCAGGAGGCATCTGTTTGTGAGAAGCTTCATACTGACTGCTCGCATTTGTGCCATTCCTCATCTTTCAAGCTGAACGCCAGAGCTCATTATCGTAGCTAAGTGGACAGCACACATGATTTTTCAGAGCATTAATTTCACACAAAGTGTGCGTACAAGCACCGAGCACGGTTCTCTACTCTTCGAAAATAACAACTTTCATTAATACAGTGAATATGAAGAGTTCATCTTCATATCACACTGAATACCATTGATCATGAAGCCCACGCGGTTCTGAATAAAGCATGCTGCCGTCCCAAATCAACCATACGATGAAAAATACAGTTGAGCTCACATTGTGTCTATTAAACAAACACACAAATAATTCCTCATGTCATAACCCCAAAACTTCAGAGGCAAATTCTGTTCGGGAATATAATTTAAAATCGGATTCAAATTGAGCACTAAGCCCTGTGTTCTGAACTAGCCACGGAGACGCACTGAGCTCTAATCGCAGCAAAAAGAAACGTGGCTATTTGTAGATTCTCGATTAAAATTCTACATAAATCTGACTCTTGAATCGCTCAAAATAAAATCGAGATACAGAATAAAAACAAGAACAGTTCACTTCCTGGACATCTTTCCCCTGCGATCAAGTGCCATCTCCATGGAAATGTCCCTTCTTTTGTCACATGGATCAGCAGGAAAACGACACTTCCTGCTCACGGGGAGGATGTCTTTCGCGGGTGATGCTCTTTCATTCCGCTCTCCGTGAGAGTTGAGATAGCATTATTTTTCCTGATCAAACTAGGCAAGTCCATGGGAAATTAAACTTGTTAATCCCCATTTATTACATGAGGATCTCTTGAAGGGGTATTCGCCTAAAACCATCGCTCTCTACCAGGAACTTATTACTGATTATTAGATGAAGTTGTGCTGTAGGGGCTAAGCATCATTATGTTTGATCTGATTGCTAATATTAGCAGTCCTCGAATGCAACTAGCATAAAGTGTCCCGTATGTTTCTTCATTTTCACTCGTGGAAATGAAAAGACTCCTCTTCCTGGCCCCTGGCACACTGGTACCATCCCAGAGTACTGCATTTAATATAACATGATTGCCCTGATGGCACACGATCTGCCATGCGGCAGGTGCAGGGAAGGTGCGAGCAGTGTGTGTGTATTTGTGCCAGCCGAGCTTGACGAAGTGCATTTTATTAGATGGCTGCACCAGTTTGCCCCACAGCTGCATTTCCTCGTGCAGTTTTCTAGAGGAGGGTGTAGTAGAACGCTATATATCTACCGCGCTGTCTCCTTCCATTACCGAGTGCTGCTCTTCAAACGGATGAAACAGAGAAAACACCGTCTCTTGTCTGCTATCTATTTACGCACTCCTGCAAACTGGGCTTAATGTGCCGCGTAAAAGCCGCACTGCTCATGATGACTGGCTCCAGCAGAAACAGCCGAAAATTGTTTAATTACTCAGATCCTTTTTTATTGAAATGGTTAATGTCATATAGATACGTAACAGATTCTTACATTTCCGCCAAGGTTGTATTCATCAGCGCTCCATGCATCTCATCGGTTAGATTTTGGGGTGCAATTTAAAACAATGCAAATATACGAATTCCAAAACTCTGTTCCTGTTCCGACACAGACTAATTGAACAAAGTGACTGGTTATTTGATAAGAATGTGATCGGCAGAGGCCGAGAGCTTTGTGGAACAGCCGTCCAAGCCCATCCCCCTGCAGCCGCTACAATCTTCCACTATCTGGCAAACTAATGGAAAATTCGGTGTGTGTACTTCCCAGAAGAGGTTTGGTGGAGGGGCTGAAGTCTGTCATTTAAAGTCTCTACACATTAACATTGACGCTCCCTGCCTTAAGATGGTGTTTGCGGTACAACAGATGCACTCCACACCACATAGAAAAGAAGGAAAGAAGAAGGCGACGACAGAGAAGACATCAAAAGAATATTTAGAAAAAAATCCTGGATGTCCAGCGGTTTATTCTGTTGGTGCTTATCACTGAGAGCTGTTTGACAAAAATGTGGATAAAAGAGAGTATTTGACGATTTCTTTCCTGTTTCCTTACAAAGTCGCTAGGAAAATGAGTGCCACCTTGTGAAAAACGGATCCAATATGGCAATACGAAATGGCAATACGAAACTTGTTTGATTTTGATCGAGGTCGAGTTGTCACATGATGCTTTTGGGACTTTTCCTCCCTGTTTTGCATCCTTTAGCTGTATTTTTGTATTTATTTGGGTGAGATCCTAAGAGCAGGCCAAGTTAAAGCAGGGAGATGCATTATGCTGAAAAAATATCTGTTTGGCAGCTCACTGACTGGCCAGAACGAACCTTCTGCATGCTTCATTACAGTGCAACCACGTGCTTCAGGATAGCCAGCAATCCATGTTTTAAACTCAATCTATAGTTTGAGCGCTACGCCAAGAAATTCAGGAAGTCGATGCAAGAACAAAGACGATGCAGCCATCACTAAATCCAGTGGAAAAGTGACATTAGGTCCAGTGAGAAATGACTTAGCACATCAATAGACTCTGGACAATTCAATATTTCCATCTCTGTTGGGCTCGCTCCTGTTCCAATGTGAAGTAAGGTCCATAAAGACATAGACGAAAGACACCCACTGCCATCCAACCTTTCCATTAACCCTTAGAAGACCCAGCAGGCACCGTGCGTGTGGCCATCACAGCGCCTGTTTTGAATTACGTACAAATGAAACAATCCACTTATTGTGTCATTTTGACTTCAAATATAATGTGCAGGTTTCAAATTTGATTAGTTTGTGTTGTAAACGAACATCAACGAGTCATGATGCCTAATTTGCAAGGTAATTCATATTTAAATTAGATAAAATACATGAGCCCTTTAAGTTTTGTTTTACAGACACCAAATCACAAGTGCCATCTAGAATTAAAAAAGAAAAGATAACCTGCTGACATAGAAGACCTGTTGCAAGGGCTCCCCTTTCTCCAAATTCCTGCAGAAAACAAAATGGACAATGGAACAAAAAGTGTGTGAAGCAGCGTGTTTGGTTTGCCTATTTTTGAATACAATTTTATAGTTTTGACCTTGTCTTTAGTTTTGGGGGAAATTTATTCATTTTTATTTTGTCTTAACACATTAGCTTTTAGTTGTAAAAGATAAAAACTGTTCGTTCTAAAAAAACAAATTCAGTAAAAAAAAGACAAAATTTACTACTTGAATACTCTTGTAAATCTTGTAAAGCCTCCAAGAACAGTCGAAGAGTTTATAGCTGCAATGGTTGAGCCAACTTTTAGGATGTGACATCACTTTTGGCAGAGCAGAACAGTGAGGAATAGGCAGCTGTGTTTGAGTTAAAAATGATTGAATGTAGGAAGAGAAATGCAAAGCGATTCTAGTGTTATTTGTTCACCCATCATGTGTTTTCAAACATCTTAGCTGTTTTTTCTTTTTTAGATCACAAAACGTATAAATCGTGGGTGATCCAACCAGAGGCTGTCAAGCTGCAAAAGGCTTAAAGATAAACAACGATGTGACCATTTCCCTACGCCTTGGAAGGGCTACAGGAGCTTTATGGGATGTACAAGATCAAATTGTGGTCGTTATTTTCAGTGACTTTGATGGAGCTTTCAGATGTGCCCAGAATGCTGCAGATTCCAGGATTAATCTTTTTCTCAGTAATTCTCTAGTTGTTGAAAGCAGTCACATTAAAGAACACACAACCGATTCGAAATGTTCTTGATGAAAGACACTTTGAGAAACTTTGCTGCTAACAGCACAATTAGCATGCAAACGAATGACATTGAAATAGAGTCTCCTACTAATTTAAAGTGATCCGCTGTTGTATTTTGAACACAAACGGAACAGAGGAGCGAGCCAGGAGCACACTGAAGCGGAAGAGCTGAACTGTTGAGCCAGCAGAAGAGTGATGTGCTCTGTAAGCAGTCTCTTTCAACCGTTAGCATTTAGCATTCAACACCAACTTCACATCTTTACCACTCAAATGTCCCAGCTATTCCCTCCCAGCGGGACTCTTCGTTTTATTACAAGCCGGTGAGATTTTAGTAACAGCATGGCATAAATGAGGGAGGTAATGGAAAAATAGTATTGTTTAGCTCTCGGCCCCTTGAGAGGGTGCAAAATAGCTATCTTAATGCCGTCGTTTGGGCTTTCTCTGAGACATACCGAGCCTTCCTGTGAAACAATTCAGATGGATGTGCCACTCCGCACTAAGCAGAGCTGTCTTTTGTAGCGCCTGATTTTAATAACCCCTTTCCCCTGACTTTTTAAAGGGTGAGCTGGCTCTAATGGCCACATTGCTCCGGAGCTTCCCTCGGTGGGCATGACAACTTTAGCTTTCAAACGTAGAGGCACTCATCACAGTTAAAAGCTCACAAAACAAAAATCATGAGCACATCTAGATGCAGCCGGAGAAAAAGCCCAGATGGGAACCGCATCAGTCCAAAAGCACACATTAAACTGTTAGGGCTTCTCAGCTAGTAAAAAGAGATTCATTATCTCTCTTGGAAAGAGCTCCTATAATGAGCCAAAGGCTATTGATTAGTTGCCAAAATGTTATAACGGTGACTAACAGCTGCTTTTACTTGTTTCTCTGTTAACGTGAATCATCCTTTGATCCAAAAATGTTACAGACATAGCCCCCACGCGGCCCCCAAACCTCCTGAAAACCTGAAGAGGCCATAACATGCTCCACACGAGTCCAGAACGTGGGAAATATCTCGCGTGATTAAGCTCAAGCTGTATTCTTTGTTGAGCGATCGCCGATAACAAACTACGTCTTGTTTATGACGAGAGCTTTGATTTACGTTCCCACTCAAATATTCAAAACACAGGTGCATTGTTTATTGATCGTCATATAAATGATGTTGTGTGATTAATGAAAAGGTTCCCAAGATATCTTTCAATATTTATCTCAGGATGCGAACTGCAGGGGCTTCCCTAAAAATTACACTGGCTCTTTGTAGTGTCTTCGGTTTTGTGTAATGTGATGATAGTGAATTATAATCTTTAAAAAACAAACGCCTGCTATTCTTCTCATGAGCAGCAAGGTGTGGGGGGCGCTGCAGTGCAAATCGCGCTGATGGTTGTTCACTCAATCATATAAAAATACAAACATGTAAAATCTTTGTGATACATTCTATTAATACTAGTCTATTTATTAAATACAACAGCAAAAGAAACAAACATGCGGCCACTGAGGAAGTTACGGCTGGTGGCTGGTTTGTATCTGTTGTGTAGTTCAGTTGTTCCAGCACTGAGGAACTGTAGCGACCCACCTGTAGTTTTATTTCAAGTATGTGTGTATGTATTATTTGTTTCGCTATTTTTGCATTTAAACAAACTTTGCAAGAGTTATGACGTGGGTATTTCAAATAAAAATTTCTGTTTCATTTTACAGACCTCAAATAAGTGCCATCTAGTGGTTAAAAGGAGAGATAACCATAGGAAGTACAAGACCTGTGATATGGCATGTATTTTTCATAAAGTTCTGATAAAAAAAAAACAAAGTGCAGGAACTAGGACTGATGTATAAGGATTGTGGGGGGGGATTACAATTTTCACATTGTTTTTATCTTGGCAATGTATTACTTTTTTGTGTGTTTCAACACTTATATGTTTCTTATAAAACATAAAAAACTTTGTTCTAAAAAAAATTAAACAATGTATTACAAGTAAAAAAATTAACAAATGTATTACAGTGAATTGAATTGTACAATGTAATGAAAAAATATTTGTAAAGAAAAGAAGCTGGGGTTGTATTAAAAAAAAAAAACGATATCAATCACTGTCACTAAAAAAACTGTTTAGAGCAAATTGTAAAACACTAACAAAGCCCCTGGATTTCTAAGGGTTAATAACTTGAACTGTTGTTTATTTGAGCTGCAATCGAATGTTTGTTTATAAGTTAATGCTAGTTTGCAGTTATCTTACCTTATCTTATTAAATTATAGTATTTGGATTTTTTATGTAGGCAGTAATTATGAAGCATCTTAAGAAAATCACTGTCACGAGAATATAACCATTTTTATTTTGGGTGTGTGACCTCTAGTGTTTACACATACCCTTATGGCAAGAGGAAAAGAACTAAAAAGAAAGAAAGGTTTCTCGTCACTCTTGTGAATAAAGAGACGTTAAGGATGGCCGACGACCCCATCAAACACAAACATCCCAGGTCCTTCACCAACTGTGTCTCAGTGTGGAATATTCTTTGACACAACCGCACTTCAATGTTTAAAACTAGAAGGACAACTTTTTTTTGTTTTTTTTTCACTGATTTGGTAGACTCTAGATCTGTTATATAGAATGTGGTATTTTTTCACAGTTCCTTACAGTGTGGTGTATTTACCATATGTTAATCTAATGAGTAGCATGTAAATACCTTATGGTTATCCAATTACCATCCACCATCTGATCCCAGCATGCACCACAGTAACGTCATGATCTCGTTTGGTTACTCCATGCCCTGACATCATCATTTGAATGCTTGGGGTTTGAATGCAAATCTGAGTTTCTACAAAGCTCTCAACAAGAAGAGGATGTGCTGCAAAGTGAAGTGCACTACCCCGATGCCAATGCACAGAGAATGGAAAACCGAATAAAAGAACATCTGCAAGAACCTCCAAAAACACACAGATTCAGATTCTTTTCAGATCACCACAGTTATTCGTTCTGAATCCTAATAGCACTGAAGATTTTTTCTCAATCATAAATATTTCAGCGACGCTCCACTTTTCATGTGTGTTTGTGTTGGTACGCATGCGTGCAAGAGTCATTTTAACCCCTGACCTCACTCTATTGCTGGAGTCTGCGAGGGCTCAGGATTTACGAGCACATACACACTCAAACACAACACATGGTAGGGGCGCCATGCCAACCCCATCCCGATGACCTAAAGCAGGCCACGCATTCCTTTACTGCCACACTCTCAGAAAGGTGCTTGAGCAGCTGTTTTTAGATCAGTAGATCATCGACTGAATTTCCTCCTTGTTTTCTTTTTCAAACACAAACATTTTTTACACGTCCAGTTATTCATGCGCTAGTACGAGCCGTGTGAGCACGTAATGGGAAGCTAGCATTTGGAAGCAGTTTGTCGCAAAAGGCAAATAATTATTTACCAGAACACAGAAGCATTGATTTTTTTTATTTAACAATATATAAGCTGAACCTATGACGATATTTAAAACTATATTGTTTTTACAGCCGAGCAACACAAATTCACAGAGTAAAAGATCTCAAAAACTGTTAGACGTGTATATTTTAGCATTTGTAATCAGTTCAGCTGTTCTCCTGATCTGGGTGATAGCAGTTGTAGCATTAGCTTAGCATAGATCATTGAACTCGACCAGACCAGAAGCCCTTCAGTAAAGAAATGTCACTTCAAGAGTCAAATTGGAAATATATGGTAGAAATTTGTACATTTTTTTAGATTTTATAGTTAAATGCTACTGGTCTCATCAGATTCAATGACCTATGCTAAGCTACGCTAAACATTCTGTTGCCAGATCTGGTGAACGGTTGGAGAATTACACAAGATATTTCTACAACAGTAGAATATTCAGTTGTCCAGATAACTAATCTAAGCACTGACAACTTTCCTTTTTGTTGAAGACAAAATAAAATATTCACTTTAAAGGCTTTTCTATTCCATCCAGCAGCAGTTAAAGTAAGTACATTAAGCCCATTAACACACCGTCATTTTCCTCTCACACCATTAAGCAGAAATAGCTTGAAACACATTAGAGCATGTCGCCGCACGCTTCTCTGAGCATATGAACACATTTCAACAAATTAACTGCGGTCGCATTCATTACTGGCCATGTCGCTCTATTTTGCACGTTGTTTTAGATGCTCCCGTCGCAGAACGGTATTTACTCGTATAATCGCAGCGCTAACATGGATCCTATTATAATGTGTGTCCCACCGTCCAACGCAGTTCCTATTATTGAGGTTTAAAAACCCAGAAAATTGCTTCAGTGACTATTTTGCCTTTGGGGATGCAGACTGGGTCACAGAATTTGCTGCTTGAACGGAGAGACATTAGAGTAGAAACCTTCCTCCCCTGAACCATGAGCACGATCATGTCCTCGACGCCACGCACACAAATCCCAAAGCTGTGAGGAATATGTCTGTAAACAAACAAAAGACGCGACTTGCACTTGCATCTCAAATCTTTGACTTGCTTAAAGAATATAAGTTGAACAGGTTATCTATTAGCACTCAAGCAGCACGCTTACAAACTGGATGTTTATTGGGTTAATCCAAGTTAACATTCGTTTTGGTGGCATTAAACTCTAATTTCTTAGTCTTGCAAAAAAGTGCCCAAATTTGTGCCAGGCAACAACAATTAGTCAGATCGAGACGAGTAAAGCGGCATATTTTCTGAGCTAAAAACAAAGGCGAGTAACCGTAACTTTGGTTTTGTTCACAAAGATTTTCAGTTGGATTCCAGTGCGTGGCCTTGAAGTTAAACTAAAGAGGCTTTTTTTTATATAGTACCCATCTAAATTATTTAGGTACTGAAAATAAAGACAATGTAAACCAAACCCGAAAAGAAATTATTGTCCCAAAAATTAATGGAATAAACAATTTTATTGTAACTTTTTTCAACCATCATGATGGTAACAGCCCCAAAAATGCAAGTACACCCTTTTTAAGTTCAATAAACATAAAAACGACAGATTGAAGCATACGCACGCTCAAAAAAACATTGTTCTAAAAGTTTCAGACTTTCATGAATGATGAGATTAACTGTGGCCTTTCAGACAATAATCCCAGTGATGCTTGATCCAAAAGTGACTGCTCACCTCAGAGCTTGTGTGGAACCTCCTCAAAACAGAACTGAGAACAGACCGCTGGGTCATCAAAGGAGAATAAATGTTCAATTCATCAAATCAATTGTTGTTTTGTTTTCAATATTATTATTGTATTTCACAGTTGAGAATGAAACTTTGATGCATTATGTTGTCATCGAAAAGTAAATCCACTAATAAAATAAAAGTCTTTCATAAACAATGCATATTTTTATCATAAGCTCCTATAACTATAAACCCGTGTCACGGTTAAATAAAAAAAAAAAATCACATTTATTTTTGAGAGTTTTCTCACTTTGTAGTTGTTCTCATTTTAAAAATGGCCATAATAACTGAAATGAAACCCACAGTTGACTAATCGATAATGTTTTTGTAACGATACGTACCTCGATGTTATGTCTACGATACGATATTTTGCAACACTTTTTATATAATAAACCATCATTGAATTTGAGATCCCAAAGCTAAGAAGGCTAGAGTCTAGTTTGATTTGTAGAGAGCGTTTGATCGCATCCATCCACTTGGGGGTAGTGTTAATGTTTGCATTGAGTCATCTTTTTTACTTTGAGTTATAGAGAGAGCTCCTTTTATATCTTTCTTGTTTACAATGTGAATAAAGGACAATTCCCTCCTACGCAACAAGAAAACAAAGAAGTTTCAGAAGTGACTAGAATCACAATCACTCATACACTTCAGCTCCTAGACGATATCTCCCAGGAGCTCCACGATACGTATTGTGACCATTTTGCATTGCAATATATTGTAAACCTTTAGTTGATTACCATCATTAGTTGTCGATAACTTTTATTAGCTGCAGCAGCAGCAGCCCTAGTTTATAAATTAACATATTTGAACTATTCAACAAATTCAGCTGAGTTTGACTCCATTATTGATATATTGCTTAAGGAAATGCTTTCAGAGTAAAATGGCCGGTAGAAACCATTAATTGGAGGTTGATGTCGATCACGCTGGCTTCGGATTATGTGTGTGCGTGTGTGTGTGTGTGTGTGTGCGAATGACTGAAGACTCCCCGGGGTCACTAACGCTGACCACTGTAATCACATGTCATTGTTTATCACAAAGACTGACAGGAAATAACAAACTGCAAATCATTGCAAACATCTGCACTCTCTCCCACAGCTCTGAACGCAGATGATAGCGTTATTTACCAAGATTGCTCAACTAACCAAACTGCAACCGCAGAACTGTCAGCCGCGGTAAGGCTTCTTTTTCAAAACAATCACTTTAATCTTAATCCATTCTACAAAAGATAGCTGCATGCTTCTTTAATCAGTATTTAGAAAGCACCGATTATAAAAACCTGCATACGAGCAAAGGCAAAGCAGGATTAGACTTCCTCAATTCTTGACTTCCCAGAAAATAATAGTGATTTGAGCTCCAGCCCTGATTAAATTTATAGTGTATGCATGCCATGCGTGTTGGCATCCCGATGTTATTTGTTTAAGAGGTTCTTCCTCTTTGATCTCTTCATCTGCACCGCAGCAGAAGTGGATGAGGTATAAATCCACTCCTGTCAATAACGGTGCATTCAGACAGACAAAGCAAAAAGACAAAATGAAACACCAAAGCGCAAATCACAGCAGACCCTGAGGGAACGATACGTTTGAGCGAGAGAATCTGCATAGCGTTTCAGTCAGGCTCAAATACGATGAAAACTGAATTGTGAACGAACCACTTTTGCTATTACGTACAGTCCCAACTGCACTCGGATGTGGTCGGGTGCAGAGTTGCAAACATTGATTTTTTGGCCGGCAGAAATCCATAACCTCCTGCTCGAAACAGATGCGCGGCAGATTTCAGAGAGACACCTCGAAACTGTGTGTTTTTGTGCAGGGTGTGGAGGAAATGAAGTACCTGTCCTCAGGTGTGTCAGTGATACAGGCAGACAGTGTGAAACCGGACCCCAGAGAGGTTTCAGATGCACCGCACATAATCACCTATAGTGCAAAATGAGCAATGGAGGATCCGCTTTCAATATCGACGCTCCGCTGTGGGACACTTGATACCTTCTTAAGGCTGAGGGGAGGGTGTGTACCTAATAAAAATGCAAAAAGCAAACCTAATCTTACACTGAAAAGAGTTCATGTGTCACCAAACCCAGTTACAATGAGGGAAAGAACCATCAGACACCCAGATAATGCTCAGCGTTTGTCCATAAACAAAGAAAATGTTGCAGTGACGGATCAATCAGCAAGATCTCTGGCTCCCAGGTGTATTCTACACAGGAAATGATGGGAGTAACACCACGTTACCAGTATAAAATGTCTTCTTTCAACCACAGCTTTAGTATGATTTAGCTCTACTCGCCACAGTTTCCACCTACTCCCAGTATCCCAGTAGTTGTACTCCACAACGTCAATCTAGTTCTGCTTGGTGACATCATAGAGATTACATCAGAAATGCACAAATCTCAAGCAAATTTGCTAGAGCTGCTTGATTATGCGAAAAAAATCACGGTTCTGTTTAAAGACAGATAAAACAAATATAAAAAAAAAATCACAAGTAATTATAGAAACATTACTTTAAAAAAAACCTAAACAAGTTGTTTCCATTATGTGCCTAAATTTTTTTAAAAAGCAGAAGTGCAACGTGTGGGTGTCAGAATGCTATGGCAGGCTAAAAGGGTCAAAAACAAGGCCCAAAAAACGGAATAATTTTTTCCCTTGATCACACCATTTGTGTGACTCAAAATCATAATTTAAATCAAACATTTGATTAATTGCAGCCCTAACTCTTGCTACACATCACTTTATTGTGGGCATTCCATGTGCTTCATGTTGTCTATAAAAAAGCAACATATTTTACTAAACTTCTTTCAATGTTTAAACTGTTTTTGGAAAATAAAACTCAAAAACTCAGCTCCCAGCCTCTAGGGGGCAGCAATAAAGTTTGCACTAGAGAATGAACGTTACAGTGAAAGCAACTTGAAGAAGATCTGAAAACATCGGACCCCTGTGGCTGACAACAAGGTAAATAGCAAATACTTGTTTCACACGCTGCTATTATTCCATCTCTCACTGCTGAAACTAGCATTCCATTTTTCTGTGTCGGTGTGCAATTATTCAGAATCAGGGGGGGGCAAATACTTCTTTTACTGACCACTCCAAAAGTTCTGAACACTACATTGAAAAATACTGGAACAGAGTGTGTTGTCTGCGCTGGGGAAATCTCTGAAAATGTCATTTAATGTCTCTTTTAAGTGCCTAGGGTGTTGTTTCCAGTGCTAGCACAGTACTACATTTCCCATAATGCCTCAAGATGGCAGACTGGGGTGTAATGAGATTTGTACAGCCGGTGACCCAGATAACCGAGCCTGCAGTGGAAGAGTTTGTATGCGTGGACGCATTACCAATTTGTCTTTGTAAGTACAGGAAGGCAGAAGTCAGGAGTAATGGTACGTCTGAATTCAGATGCCCCTCTCTGATTCTGATTGCAAAAACACACACTTTTTTGTAGAAGTATGTCAGCCTGAACAGTGACAGCTGGGAAGACAGTAGGATATGTGTTGCGGACAAGGACGGCCTCAGTCCTTTATATGTGTGTGTGTGTGCTGGAGGGTTTGTATCTGTGGTGTGTGTGTCAGGATTATCGCCAACTGAGCAGAAGAAAAATAAGCAAGAGATCCATTTCAAAATTCTCCAATGACCTAACTATGTTCAGATAAAACTATCAAACATCCTTCTTGGATTCGTAGCAGAAGTCAGAGATTCCTGCACTTGTGCGTTTACGCTTGGCTAGATTTCTGTTGACTCAGGAACAATAGTCCCAGCACAACTGTGCTCAGCCAAATGGGACGAATTAGGCCAGGTTGCCTAGCGCCATGCTGGTCGCCCTTGACAACCCCAAGGCCTCTAGCTTAGTAGCAAAAGGGAAGGCTTTTTGCAAAGGGGCGGAATAGAGTTTCATTTGTCCGCATGCTCTTAAAAACACCTCCCCCAGGCATGCAAAACAATGTCCGCCGTGTCAAATCAATCGGCAACGCCCAAGGACACCAATATGGGGCCAATAAATCTCACTAGAGGGAATCCCACTCTCTCACCTCTCCGGCCATATGGGAAACATTGTTCTAAGTCAGGCACACTGCTGGACATAAAGCGATATGCTGTTAAAAACATCCAGGCGCATGGGCGGCGCCATGTTAACTGTGGCATTCACACAGGTGATAGAGTATCGTGAAAATAAAAGAAGGTAAGACGATACCGTAACAAAAGTGAGGCGCAGAAAGGGGGTCAGAGGGAAGGTAACAAAAGGCTCAAAACCTTTTCTTCTTTGAGTGTAAAAACAGCCAGAGTGTACGCCACTAAATGATGCTTCAAAGGGAAGGTAGACAATACAACACAAAGAGTAGAATATCAGGATGAGGCAGACAGGGGAAGAGAGAGAGAGAGAGAGAGAGAGAGAGAGAGAGATGATGATGTCAGCGATGGGAGTCACTTTTAAAGGGACTGAAAATACAATCCTTGCTCGCTCCCTGAAATCGTGTGTTTATCCTACGTCTCAAAAGACAGAAGATTCAACCTGCTTTCCATTTAATCACATGCTCCAATAAGATCTTGTATACAATTAAGATTTATTCAGAAAAGGTGAGAGGCAGTGTTTTCATTTGAATTCAGCAAAACAAACACACCCCTAAACCCCATTTCGCAGCACCAGAAGCCACACGTCACTGACACCTTACTGGCTGTAAGGCTGTTAGTGAATTTTAGAAGAATCCAGAAGCATTAGCAGAAGACT
This sequence comes from Danionella cerebrum, assembly GCA_007224835.1. Lineage (NCBI taxonomy): Eukaryota > Metazoa > Chordata > Actinopteri > Cypriniformes > Danionidae > Danionella > Danionella cerebrum. The sequence continues at coordinate 130,661 of SRMA01026959.1, read as the reverse complement.
GCATGTTCACTGCGCCCTTGATGGATGATATTGTTGGAGCTGCTGCGATCCACGGTTTGTTTGCCAGGCAAAAAATATTCAGAGTAACATAAATCTGACACGCGCAACTGTTTAGCAGCACAGTGTGACCAGCAGTGTTTCTGTTCTGAGACGCCCTGCACTAGAGTTAAGGCCTCTGCGCACCGATCCATACACAAATCTTTGGATGGCTCTTCATCTGGATTAAGTAAACATTGATGCAATGACGCCTCTGCCTGAAGATGGCGTTTGCTGTACAAGAGATGCACTCAGGACGACACATGAGGAAACAGGAAAAAAGACGACGAGCGGTTTATTTTGTTAGTGGATGATCACTGGGAGCTGTTTGACAGAAATGTAAAGAAAAGAGAGGATTTGTGGCCATTTCTCTTGTTTGATATGAGCGCCATCCAGCGGCTCTTTTACGTCCTACTGACGTCGTCAAGAGAGCAGCTTTCATTGGTGTCTCTTTGTGAGAAGCGGATCTGATATGCTAACCCGAAACTCTTTTAGTTCTGTCTGATGTGTTGGTTTTCGAGACGTATTGTCACACTAAACTTTGAATTGTTGTATATCGGCCTTCGGAATGTAGTTGTCACTGTGTAAATTGACATTGTTTCTGAAAATTAATTTATCATGTGCATGCAAAAATTTGACTGGCTAATCATTTTTACACAGTTTATAACAAAAACAGCATTTTTATACTTTAATGAAAGTTATTCTCTTTGAAAATCAGTCCATTTTTAGTATTTTGAATTCTCAGATTTGTGAGATTTTCTAAAATGTTTGTTTAGTCACTAGACTCTACATTTTAGAATAGATTAAATGTATATGACCAGTGTTGTGGGGGGCTAAGAGCATGAGCATGTTTCCATCGAATGACCAAAAACTGGAATATGGCATCAAATATTTGCGAATAAAGCACCAATGCCACCCAAAATGTCACTTCCTGATGAACTGGAACTAAATATCACAAGAATTTGCTGCATTTTTCATATATAATAGCTTTTGCATCTAAAAACACATAGACAAGGTGCAATATGGCCAGTCATGTCATCTTTCTTAATTCAATAAATGCATTTACATTTTTAGTTTAAGTACAGTTTTCTTATCGGATTGTTACTCAGTTGTGGACATCATTTTTTATGCACATTTTCAAAATTACTGAGCAGCATGGCATTTCTAACCAAGGTTTTTTTTAACGATACTCAAAAATGCACAAAAAAAAAAAATAGGTGGATGGAAACGTAGCTATTGACAAGCAGAACAGACACAACGTTATTACATCACAAGATCAAGATGGCCACCGTTTACATTTACATTATGCTTTTGGCAAACAAAAAGCAACGTATGGATTGGGAGGACACAAAAATGCATTAAAATTAATTATAAAAATGGCTTTCTTAGAATTTGCTAATCCCTAACTGTTCAAATAACGTAATATGTACACAAAACCGTCTTAACATCGATCACACGCTGGAACTGGATTCCAGATATTCAGTTGTCTGTTCCGCTATTCTAAGCCTGTTTGAAATAAATTAAATAAATAATTTAAATAAATAAAAATGTTTTTGTTTAAAAGATTTTTAATGTTGATTATTTAAGAACTTCACTGATTCTCCAAAATCTCCATTTGTGTTTGCTAAATAACCGTAAACCGTCTCCAGCGTAAGTAGATGATTTTTGGGTGAACAATTTCTTTAAGCCTGAGAGCAGGAGTCACATGAGCTGGTCCAATTATCACCTCCTCCACCCGCTAACTCTTGTGCCAGCTAATGTCTTTTCTCATTAAACACCCGAGAAATCATTTTTAACCACCATTCCTTCCTCTCCTGTTGTTGCGCTTTGAGAAAAAAGGAGCCGTACCGGGCACAGCTGCGATCCATTGTCCTACATTAAGGTCATGCTAGCTTTACCCCCGATCCAAATATATCCCTTCATCTTACGGGAAAGGCAAGAATTCCACTTCACACTCTCTTCTCTCGCTCAGCTGCTGACAAACCTAAATCAGCGCGCGAGCTGATAGCAGAAGCAGAGGTGTGAGGAGAAGGCAAACCAGAGTAATGAGGAGACCAGAGCGCTCCGGACGGGAGGTGGATGCACGCCAGTCCAGCTGTCCCATCTCTGATCTGGAGCTTCTGGAAAACCACACACACACGTACACTCGTGCGCACATAGGGGGAAAAATTACGTGTTTGTCTGAGACATGCCGATCTTGGCTTATCCTGATTGTCGGGGGGCTTGAGGGCACTGGGTACTTACAGCTGTCATTGGAAATGGTGGGCTCGGGTGGCATTATAACTCTCTTTCTACGCTCATAAGCAAAGCGGAAATCCACTATTGTTGTCAGATGCCATTAGAACGGGATTAACCCCTCATGCACCATTATCGAATAAACAGCGAATAGTGCGCACTGGTGCAATTACGTCTGTAGCGCTTTATGGATAAAGATTAGAATAACACGAATACCAGCCAGATTAGGGCGGAGGGGGAGGGGTGGCCAGACAGGGTAATGCAGGAATGTGCGTATATATTTCAAACACAGTGTCTTGCATTCTTCCTGTCTGCAGAAGTCAAGGCTATACAAAGATTAATAAAGTGTTTGGAAGCATCCAGCACCGCTCCTCTCGTATCTTCCCTCTGCAGGAACAGCAGAAGAGAGTTCTGGCAACGGATGAAATGGACCACAGGAGCACATTCATGCACACAATGGGAGAAAAGCCTCACTCCAAAGGGCTGTTTTAGCCCCACGGTGTTTTGTTTTTGAGCACGGTGAATCGGTGGGGGGGTATCGGTGACATCATAATCAGCCTTTCTCTGTAAGTGGACGTGCCAATGATTCATTTTCACAATCACCATCTAAAGAGAAAACATGGCACCCTTTATTTTGCAGGTTTCTTCCTTGCTTCATGTAAAGCAAACGACTTGATAAATGACTGTAGAGCTGAAAAAGTCAATGATTTCAACAGAAAGAAAACACAGATGTTCATAAAGAATAATAGAGTAACGATACTCAACACGTGAAACTCGATTAATCGTCTGTTATCGGCTTTCTCAATCTGCAATCGTGCATTTTCGACATGGAAAGCACGCTGAATTATTTGATGTACCACTATTATTTTTAGAAAAGTGCAATCATTAATGGATGTAATGGAGCAAATCGACAGCCCCGGTGACTGTAGTCCTACCCCAATTAACTGATTACCAGCTGCTTTAGTGTATTTTGCCGTAAAACACTGCGTTTGTCAGAAACACAAAAGTCTTTTCACAACTTTTTAAATTATTATACTTTTTTAACTGTACTTTTTAAATCTATTTGACCGTTTTCTCCCTTTTTGTTTATTTTTATTTAATGCTTGGTGTACAATCTAAAATATTTAAATTATTTTTGTTCAAAGGGTTATAAAAAATTACCGAACTCTTCGTCAGTCAGTTAAGCTCTACATAGAGAGCAGCCAAATACTACCTGAATTTTACCGTCATAAGTAATTTACAGTGCATAATGTGCTACATCTGCCTGGTCGCAGCGAGTACATGTGTGTGCTAAAAAACATAAAAAATAACAGAGCTCATTTTAATTTAGCTCTAGGTAACTCCACAATACATGACATTTTGCGTCTGATTGCGCTACGATGTATGGAAACACCCTAATACAGGGTAAAATGCTGAATGTTCTGTTTTATTACAGTTTGCTTCACCATCAGTGTTTCCCCTAGCGTTGTATTGAAGGGTAGTGAAAATAGAAGTTTAATGATCGTGATCATTTGGATTAATGAGTGAGCTGAAACTGATTTCACAACAAGAGTCTTTGATGTGGGCCTCAGCGAGACGCATTTACGGAGTCATTATTATCAAGGGTCATTTGAAATGAACACATGGTGAAGTCGAGGTTGGTGCTGCTGCCCCTGACACTTCCTGGACCTTTCTGAGTAGTATCTCTTTTTTATTCCCGTGGAATTCCTGTTGGCATGGTGTATTCGGCCAGTTCAAAACCAAGCTTTGAAGATCAGTTGGAGAGCACAAGAGTAGGATTCATGAGGCAGTAAAACTCGGCAGGTGACTGGTGAGCTGTCCAGAGATCTGTCCTTATCTGGATAGCTACCAAAAAGCAGAACTGACCAAATATATAAATGTGAAATGTTGTAGCCAAAACTGTATTGGGAGCTTTACATTAATTCGTTCATCTTCTACCCCACTTAGACCGAGAAGCGGGGATAAATGCTTTGTTTTTTTTTTCTTCCTAAAGTTTGAAAATAACACCAGAAAAAAAATCTGAAATTTTGAGTATGTATAATGTAAGCGAGTTTCCAAAACCGACAGGAAGTCAAATATTTAGAAAAAACTGAAAGGCTAAAGTGGAAGAGGTGTTCCACTGCCCTTGATCACTGCTTCCAGCTTTTACAATTATTATTACTATTAGAAACGTTTCCATAAGCATAGCACAACTTCAGAGAATATGTGAGACCAGCACAGCTATTGTGAAAAGTTAGAAATGATAAAAACGAATCGAGTTTCCTGTTTCATCCATTCCTAATACTCTACTCTCTAAATGTTGCTTTGAGTTCCACTCCCGTGTTTGGAACCAAGCGCTCTATCTCTCAATCAGGCTCTGGCTGAAAAGCCCCTGCCCCAGTCGAATGATTGAAACCAGACTTCATGTAGTGGAGTTCAGCCGCCCCCGCATTCTCCCAGAACGCCGGTATACACACTCATCCAGGCATGCGCCCCACCACAAACTCCAGGCATGCAGAGGTCAGCGCCAACGACCAGGCTCTGTGTGTGTGGGAGAGATGCTGACCAGTGGGCTTCTGAACCGCCGGCTCTGTTTAGCAGCTCTCAGCCTACAATGACACATTGAGGCCCAAACATACAAAACGTCTCTTCTACAGGCAGCGCTGCACAAACTCACACACTCAGAAGCGGAGCAAAGGTCTGCGATCAGATTGGGATCTCTTAATCTCACCACAGCACCACATTACGCTCGGCACACATGCCACATAATTACGTGTTTCCTATGTTTAAACACTGTTACTGTGGTGGATGCCTTCTGTTCTGCAATCAATATTCCTCTCGGCCTGAAACTCGAAGAAAGCACAGCCATATTTTAATTCTCTCTCTTGGTCTCTGCAGCCCTCCCTTCGCACCATTACGGTCAGCGCAGTGGGAAGGAATCCATCATTACGGCGGAAACTAGGGCATCCCGTATGAACTTGCACAGAAAGCATGCGCATGAGTGCATGCGAGAAATAATGTCATGCGCAAAATTTGAGATAACAGAGTTTTCGGGTCACCTGACCTGTGACAACAAAAAGCCTAAGAGAATGAGATCAGACGGTTGCCATGACACCAAAGTACCCAGTAATAATCCTCCAGCAGTCAAGAAATGGCTGACTTGCAGATGAGAGATTGAAAGACTTTGTCTTGTGTTTCTAGTGTCAACAAAAAGCCAGGAAAAAAAAACGCAGTAGAAGAAAGTTTCGGGGAAGTGGACGAGTCACTCTCAAGAGCATTTTCAGTGATTGTAAATATTGATTTACACGATACGTTCTGTGGCTTGGTAAATCAACAGTGCTGCTGTCAATGTGTATCAACACTGCCTCAGTGTTAAATGCAAGTCGAGTTGGATTAGAGACTGGGCATTTTGTACATTTTCCTGACTCGATTCTAATCTAAAGGTCAAGCTTCAATTTGAAATGAACCAATTCATTTAGTTAGAGATTTAAAAAAACTATTTATACACAAAACATTTTACGCAATGTGTTCAAGTAGAGATGACTTTAAAAATATAATTTCTCAGTTCAAGTACTTTGTTTTCAAGAAGCTCTCGGTTTAATTGCAATCACTCTTTTACTCGTGCAAACAATCCTAATCCACTAATTCAGCACCCAGAGATCGAAAGACCCGCTTTGATTAAAATAATACGCCAAGTAGAGGGTTAAACAAGCTGCTGTCTGGAGGTGAATCGTTCTCTTTCATTTTCCATCTCATAATAATTAAAAGAAGCTCACGAGTCGTTTTTGCCGATATTCAGCTAAGTTAAAATGAATAACATCCAACAACGATAGAAAAACTCAGAAAGCATTGACAGATGCTTTATTTAGCAAGAATAAATTGTGTGTAGATAAATAAATAAAATTTAATGAATTTTAGTAAAAATTAATTTTCTTCAGAACAAAAGAGGTTTGAGGAAAATCTGTTCTGTTCCATTTTTTTCCTCTAAAGCACCTCAAAAATCATACAAATATAAACATTTAAAATCCAGATTTAAATATTAAAGACGTCTATGGATCTAGTTTTTTATTTTTATTTTAAAAACGAATATACTATAGCAAAGAACATCGATACGGAATCAAGCGGCTGGTTCTGGTATAGATCGGTTAAATAGTGTCAGCACCCAATCGCAGAGATCACTGCTTCAAACTGCAGCGTTATCCGTGGATCCAAATCGATGAATTAAAAGCTATCGGTGGTTGGTCAAAGCTGGATGGCGTTACACGCCAAGTGTTGTGTTTTTGTGAAACTAATTATGGCCTTTTCAAATGTGGCGTCCATTACAGAGCCATTGTCTTAAATATAATGTTTTTAAAAAATCTTGACACTAGTGTAAAGGTAAAATAGTTTAAAAGAAAATCATGGGTTAACAATGCAGATTTCATTTCATTTAAAAGAAAAAATCCATCGAGAGCAATTATGTTAATCAGATAGATTCCCACATTGACGTCATCCCCAGAAAGCAAGTATTTTAAAGATGAGGTCAGTGAAATAATTAATAGGAAAATAAATCCTTCTTGTTGATCCCTTCTTAAGCTTGCTCAAATCTATAATCTGACTCCACGAGGAGACAACGGAAGCACAGCTGATGTCATCCTTTACTCTTCTAAAAGTGGTAAATCAAAGAATTTCCTTCTAAATATCCGGCTGACGTCACCCTGGATGAGTTCGGCTCCCCCTGCGCCACCAGCCCTTGGGAGCAGCTGAGTAAAGAAACACTGTGGTACAGAGACATGGATTTAATGGCACATTAACAGGTGAACATACACATAGACACACACCAGTGAAAAGAGAGAGCGAGAGATCCCGTGGTCCGTCTGGTACAGACCACCCCGATTGATATTCCACTGCAGTCAAAGCTTGATCCTTTCTTTCATCTCTCATTCCTTCTTTTCTCAGTCACAGGCTCTTTTTAATATGCATGTGCTGATCAATACTCTTAGGGTCTTTGTTTTGCCTGATCGATTTAGGGTAATGAAGTCCATCTGAGCAAATCAGAGAGAGAGATAGAGGGAGGGAGAGAGGTTTGTCCACATGTGGATCAGAGGTTGTGACTTTAGAGAGGTTTACCTCTTTAGCATGCGCTAGCTCTCCACGTGGATTTTATTGTAGACCTGTAACTGCCTGATGTTCAGTGCCAGGTTTCTACCCAAACCTCTAGGGAAATGCATTGTGGCAAAGGTCATTCACTGTTTTCTCAAACCTAGTTTCTTGGTAAAATTAGAATCTGCATCTTCGGTTATTTTGAAAACGGTGCACACGGGAACGCAGCACGTTTCATGTAACAGAGCATTTTTTTAAGTTTTCGTGTGGAGTTTGTACATTCTGTGAGCCACGATAGCAGAAGTACCCTAGCACATTCAGCTGTTTCCTGTTGGATCCCTGAACAGAGGCACCCCTTTTATTGCAAATTCAATGCTGAATACTCATTTTAAAATGTATACCTTTTGGTTTGGTAGAGTCTTTAAAGCATTTTCCTTGAATTGTCATGAAGACACTTTTTTTTAACGAGCGTGTGTGGATTAGATTTTTTCGGTACACGGTGTGGAAAAAAAACCCCTGTGTTCTCGTGGACATGGCCTTAGACACAGTACGCAGTTGATTGCACACGACTGGTGAGTCGTTCTTTACCTGGGTGACTTGTTAGTGACGGGAAATTCGAATCGTTTTACCGACTCGGATAATTGAGTCTCGTTCAGCAAAATGAATAAATCTTTTTTTTTTGGCATTTCGTTCTTTTTAGTGAAAATGTTGTCAGCTACTTCCTTAACACATCTGCATTATACGCAAACGTTAATCACTCTAGAAATAAGACAAAACTATAATGCTGGAAGACAAACAAAATTAGCTTACCTAATGACAGTGACACTGCAGATATTCTGAAATGTCTGAACATTTTTGTCAAACAAGTTGAAAAACATTAGGATATTTAAATATCATAAATTAGCATTTTGGTGCGAAATAGACTTTTCAGAGTCACTGATACTATCTTTAAAGCGATGACTCAGAGTTCAAACCACAGTTCCCTCACAGTCAGTGAGAAAAAAGCTGAAGTGACTCAAATTCCGATGGAGAACCAGTAAACAATCCATTCCAGTACAGCTTCCTCTCACACGGGGGTTTCTGTTTTGTTTGTTGCTTAATTAAAAATGTCAGTTCATTATCACATGTATACAAGATTACAAAGAATCCTGTGCCCAAACCAAGAGCACAATAGCGCGCTTGGTAATCTTTAGACAGCTCATTAGGTACTTCTTATTAAATTTGAAAACACTAAAGGGACAAAAGCACCAGGAGTGCCCACCCCCCGAATCCACCTCTCCCTGTGCTTTTACACTGGCTCACTGGATTCCTGTAACCGTTGTTTAATTCCACCTCAGTCAGCCCATTGAGGGGCACTGAACCATAAGCTGATGACCTCAGAGATGCGCTCTGATTGGTCAAGCTCGGTGACCAACAGCCCCCACATAAGCCAGACAAAAAAGGCACTCTGTCTCTGTCAGCTCCTCTCTGTTGACTCATTATTGTCCTTCTTGCACTTGTTCTCAGAAACAGTACTAGCTGAAATCCTCTGATCGGAAGTGATCAAGAACCAACAGCAGTGAGCCGATCCCGGTAACACCTCATGCCCTCAGACACACCTAATACGAGGAGGTGAATTCATGAAATGCGCTCAGTGGTGGAGGAGGAGGTATTTCATGGGGAAAAGTTACAAAACGACTCCTCTAGTAAAACAAGTTTGCCTTAAAACTTCAAAGGAGTCTCTGGGTTCAGAACTCAGGAGAGATTATTTGAGGCAAAGAAAAACAGATGAAAGCTGGAGAGGAGGCTTAGGAAATTCTAAAGGGGAAAATAATGGTCTGGTGGCACATAGAGCAACAACACGAATTCGCTGGTCATGTAAAACAAAGCAAATGGATCAAGTGAAATGCATTTGCTGGAAATCACCAGTGATTTATTGTGGTCTGGTACCAAATGAAAAACAGAGCTGCCCCGGTACACAAGGGCGGACTGCTTTGCCCAGCTTTACATGGCTCACACTGACTTGTTTACTCAGAAAAGGCAGCATTTATGTAACATTTGCAAGGTTTTAAGTTGACTGGCAAACCACTGAAAAAGAAATGATTCTTTGAATCAGAGGAATGTTATAATAAACATAAATGTGTTGCTCTGAAGACTGAGGAAAGACACAGATCATGGAAGTGTAGACATTTTCTATATCAACTGATGCAATCTTTGTCCAAACACTAGTGTTTTAAAGCACAATCAAAGATTTCAAGGGTCATGAAATGGGTGTGAACTGCCGTGGCTGGCAGTGTGGCTGGGAAAGCAGGGGCACCAGCAAATGAAAGTGACGTAAAAAGTGAAAGTGGCTTTACGACCAAGTATGGACTGACCCACACGAGGAATCTGTGCTCTGCATTTGAACACACCCTCGGGGCAGTGGGGGAAACTGGTGCCTTGCTCTAGTGAGCCATCCACACTCACCCCCAATAAATTCCACTGATAATAAATATCGATTACTGAATAAATTAAAACTATAGATATTGATGCTTAGTTTAAAAAAGTGGCACTTCCTGTCTGTACAAACAACTTCCAGGTTAACACCAGCATGGTTTGTTTACAGTGAGATGTTGAGGAACACAACAGAGCTTTAAAACAGAGAAGTTAAATTAGTTGCTAGCAGTAGACTTGAGACAACGTCTGGGATCTAGAGTTCAAATGAAGGTAAAAAAGAGAGTGGCTTGCGACATTGATTTGCCCACTTTCTGGAATAAAATGTAGCCACTGCATTAGAAAAGCGTTTGGGGCATTCTGGGTAGTGTAGTTTCTTATGCTGTTTGAGTGACTGTGCAACCAAACAAACCTTTTTTGATTTTAACCAAGCCCTGCTCTAATATGACACTAACAGCACCAGTGTTGAGGCTAAAGCTAGCACTAATTGTCAAATGTAAAATTAGAGGGTGCAGTTCAGTATTGCGTGTTAACGCTAATGCTAACCTGCTAATTTACTACAGTGCAGCAGCTCAGTAACTGAGTCGATGCTGCTCTCTTCTGCAGATGTCTCTGAACCCACCGAGCTCCACTGAATAACTTGCAGAGTGTTTTCTGGTTAATCAATCAATTACAGCGGTAGATTAATCAATGGTTCCAGGCGTACTTGTCATGATCCTCTGCTCCACGCTCTGAACTCCAGTGTTTGGTTAGTATGGTTCATAATCTGACATGTTATCCTTACTTTGGATGTATCAAAAAGCTGATCCTCAGTGATTCGCTTCCACAGAGAACAGGAAATGAAGGGAAATCACTGGGAACATTCTTCGGGTCAGAAACAGAGAGTGGGCTCAGTGAGACAGCACTAACTGTACATTCCTCTGTCCCACTTTACGAGAACAGGGCGGGGAGGGGGCTGCAGGGGAGAAGAGAAAGTCTTCATCCCTAAGTCATTTGCCTAAAAAGGATGTGATGAATGAATGTCAGGCACACAAAACATCCACCTCATGTTTAACAAGAGACTCCCCCAGAATTCAGTCAGGAGGAGGGGGCCGAAGGCTTGTGGGGAGAAAGTGAAGGGGGTTGTGGAGGAACTAGTTAGTGCTCATCGGCTAAAATAAAATTGACTCGGTAACTGAACACATCAGTGTTGTAATGAAAGTAGGGGGCTTTTGTGTCCGTGTGGTCGATGAGACACAGCTCACCTTTCTCCTGAAAAGGACACAGGAAGTGAATGAGTGAGAGAAGCGTGAGATCAGATCCCACCATCAGCAGATCCTGACTCACACAAACACTCACTTGGGAAATTCCTGGTGAGGTGCGATATGTTGCCTGTCAGTGTGAAATTCAAAGCAAGTGTTATCACTTTAATTTTAATTGTCGCGGGTCGGTGTCAGAGTTTGTGTATTCTGTAATTCGCCATTGGTCTGAACTGCAAGACGACCATTTGCAAGCAGTTTTTGTTTGGAGGCCTACGTAAGTGTCTACCCCGTAGACGTAATAAAGTCAGCTGCCGCGGGTTTTATTTTTCAGAAATGTAATAGTTCTCTTCTTTGTTTTACATTGAAGTCTTTTCAACCCTAACCAACAATTCAATTATAAAGTAAATGGTCAGCTACAGGCCGATTAAAAAGAAATGAGCTATAAAACAGCTTTATGCACACGCTGATGTATCAGAACATGTATGTTTTTAGTTCATTCGGTTTCTATAACCCTTAGAAGTCTTGGGTGTTTTACTACTTTACAATTTGCTCTAATAAATGACCTTTAAACTGTTTTTTTTTTTTTGTGGCTTGATATCACCCCAGCTTCTTTTTTTTTTCATTAAATGACACAGTAATTTGCAAAAACAAGTTGTACAAAAATATAACTTTAACTATTCAATTGTCCTTTTTAGTAAAAAAATAAAAATAAAAATTGAGATTATTTATGTTTTAGAACAAAACTGTTGAGACAAAAAAATTCAAAGACAAGGTGTAAACAATGTGGAAAATGTATAAAAAACCTTTCCTAAACCTCATAAACTGCCAAAGGGTTTTTTTTTACCCCTAGATGGCACCCTTTTGGGGTCTGTAAAACAAAACTGAAAGACGATCAAGCTTTTTCTCACATTTTAATTTGAATATATTTCAGTGCAGGTAAATAAGATTTTCTAGAACATATAAGCTTTGTTTGGGTGAGAAAAACATTTTATTTCCAAAAATCTACATTTTGGAAACTATTTGAACATTTCTGCAACAATTCTAATAGATACAATGAAATTTTCCACTGTAAATCTGGAAAATAAAGTTTCCAAAAAAGGAAACACTGTTTATATCTGTAACAGAAACTTTATTCGACAGGGAACCAATAATTCTTAGAGAGAAAGAGAGATAGATGGCTCACAAACAGAGTTCAGCTAAATCCGTATGGAACACCAAAGGTGCTGTTCTTGCTCCAGCAGAACTGGAGAATTCTATGGCATGTAACAACAGCCTCCAACTTCTCTTAACATGTTTTCATGTGGTGTTGATAAATTGAACCCATCTGATCTGAGGGGTTTCTTCCCTACACTGTTGATGTCTGCAACTCCTCAGTCCTAAATATAACTATTTTAATTATATAACTATTTTTAATATAACTATATAACTAATTAAGTGAAAAAACACCACCATCATATCCACACTGAAACTTGTTACTGACAATCAAATTTTAATAATGACCCAAATGTAACAAACCAAAACGTGTAATCTGGCCACATCTCCTTTACTTGAGTGAACTACTTTGTGGTGGATGTTTATGAATCCATTGAAAATGTAAACCGTGTAGTTGAGCACTTTTTATAGCATCGTAATGAAATGTGACGCAGGGGTTTTATAAGGCCTCCCAAGTTTACAAGCACAGCACAAACATGGCCCCTGCAGGGTTGACAGAGCCTATCGTGGTGCCTGATGGGATGTGTGCCATCGAGCGCCTCTATAGATATGGCTGGTCTAATCAATGCGATTGATCACAGCAGGGGGAATTCAACCATTGCAGGGGGAGGGGTGTTGAAGCACCCGACATTTCACACTGTGAACCTTCAAAACACATTCCACCAAAACACTGAGCTCTTCTCCTCCTCCTGCTCCTTTCATTCTCCCGCACACATATCCCCCTCTATAAACACCCCCACTACAGCAACCCTAACACTTAACCCCCTCCCCCTCTCCTTCTTTCACATCCAGACATAAAGCACACCCTCCCCCTCTCTTTCTCTCCCAACCAAACCGAAGCCTGGAAAGCAAGCGCTTGCCGCACAATCAGCGCCTATGTGTGCATGAAAACAGCATCTTTGTTTACCTTGGAGCAGAACTTGTCCCTCGGTGATGACGTCGGGGGTCATGACGTTGTACTCATTCTCGGTGAAGCCCGGCTGACAGGGCATCGCCTCCGTGCCCAGGACTGCCACCTGCGAAACACACCAGGCAAATTAATTCTCAGGATTATCAATTAATGGTAATGAATAGAACGGGTCGTCCCACACCGCGACGAGAGCCAAATTTCCCGAATCCCAGGAGGGGTCGATAGACATAACGATCACACTCGTTCACTATAAACAGAGCAAATGAGGCAGAACTGAGCTCAAGGAGGCGCCATGATGAGACCTCCTCCACCCACCGAGACCATTGATCACTCTCGAAATGCACTCTCTGAATTAGCAACGCTATTGTACTTTTCCGAGATTCTGCAGAATTAATTAAGGTTTGTTGCATGGCGATTAACTTGCTGGCTCCTGAATTATTCTTCACTCAGGGCTTTTCGCCCCCTTCCCCCTCCAGCACTAGGGCATCTGTTATTTTGAGGTGGGTGTAATTAGACTGATGAGGTCAGGAGGCCGAGACGTTAGAAAAGCAGAGCTGACCAGGCTACACATACGCTGCCTTGAATGGTATGGTCTGCCGGAGCACTTATCACTTAGAAAACACAAACACGCACTCGTGCAGCTGCCGTAAGAACTCACAATCCTTCCTTTGCGCCCAAAACAGACACAGAAACGGCGTTTGACACTCACAACAAGGCCGCATTCATTCGCTGCTTGTCTTGCGAGAAACAAATGGAGTCGTTCTGTTTGAATAGAATCATATTAGTACAGGCACATAGGTGAATTTGGCGTTTAAAGGGTGCTTGAGAAGATCAAAGGTGAAGCAGGCTCTTTGTGTTGGAGTTAGATCAGAGGTTTGAAGGAGACGGCTGCCTGTGTTTGTTAATGGCCCATAGTCAATTTATCAAACATGCTAATTACTTGTTAGCTCGATGGAGGCTGACTTAATTTCTCCCACACAACGGGCAATCAAACGTTTGCTTAGTGCTAACAAAGATCGTCAGGCGTGAGCTCTAACTGATCTGATGTCATCATCTCAGCCGATATCTGCAGAAACCCCCAATAAAGATACTATACTACAGGGACGGCTTTGGAAATCTGACTTTAAAGTGCCCTGTCAGCGAATGCGTAGCAATATGCTGCCTCTGCACATCCACACAGAACCAATGACTCTAGATGGAGCTGCACCGTGCAGCAGCCTGCTGACATGAGGAATCAGAGGCGGATACAGGCAGCAGAAGCAGTGCAGCCATTGGTGATCACAACGCCACTATGGCATTTCTGTGCCTTACGTCTTCTAAAGACACATAATTGATGTCATTTATCATTCATGAGGCTGTTAAAAGAGACGGCTGCCAGAAAGAATCTAGGTTTAATGTCTACTTTTTTTATTTTATATACTGTTAAGCTTTAAACTGTGTGTTTTCATTTGACAACTGATTTCATAACAATTGCTCTAATCATTTTATTGATAGCTTTAAAAATAAATGGTGAAAATAATATTAAAATCACTATTTATTCATCATCTAATGTCTTTCTCAGGTTGATCTGCTACTGTATTTATAATGTGTAAGTAACATGTAAATCAAATGCTCACTTTTATTGTAAAACAACACAACTCAAAAAACATGTTTTTTTTAATTACGTTCCTGTTCTGTTCATCTTTACACTCAACAGCTTTGCTCCGCAGACATAATATGATGCTTGTTTAATGTCCTAGCGCTTCTCGCCTTTTGACTTCCTGTATCAGCTCTGTGTGGCTTTGTTTTACACTTCCCTTCGTCAGTCTAATACCTTTTGGTAACATTACAGCGAATGCAACAGAAATGTACAACCCCATCCATAAAACCAACAGAAGAAGAATCACAAAGCACTGGATGCACACAACAAGACCACATAGAAGTGAGCTCAACAACTGACCAATCAGCGATCAACAGGATGTTGTGTCACACGTTTCTTTCCAATCAGAGAACAGTATGAACCTGGGCTGGTTTAAGGCTAATACACACTGATCTGAATTTAGTTTAGTGCAACTTGATAAAAACCATGAGCATCACGCATCTCATGAACGAGTGGTACCAATGAAAAAGAGATTTGCCATATTGGATCCTTTTTGGAAGGAGAACGACCAATAAAAGCGTCATTGCATCAATATTTCCTCGCCCCAGATGAAGAGAACCCAGTCAAGACGATTCGTGCGAATATCCTTCCGGATCGGTGTGTAGAGACCTTTAACCTGCTTTTACAAACTAGTAGCGCTAAAAGAACCCGAATTCTGTGCCTTTACAAAACAGTTGACGCCACATGGATGTCATCACTCATTATGATCAGTAAGGGTGGGGTCAGGCTATTCAGACACCAAGAGTTGTGCATGGCATCCTATGATTTTGTGACATCACAAACAATTCACTCATTTAAGTCACACACATGTGTGACTGACAAATAACTCCATTGTAATTCCATTGTTTAACATAGTGGTTTCTGTCCAAACATCTGGAAAAGTGTGATTTTCATCTGAGGCTGAAACCACACTCAGAAACCTGATACAGCCTAAGAAACCAATTACACTGAACTGGATGAAATAAAGGGTAAATGTTTTTCCATTACGCTGAATTTCTACCGAACTCGAGACTCGGTTCAGCGATTCGGTGAGGCGCTTGTTCATTTAGAGAACGTCTCAGCCTCAAAAGATTCACTGGAAAGAGTCGACTCGGCTTCGATCATGTGAAAACGTTATAGCACGAACAAACAGCCGTAAAATAAGACGATGATGAGACGCTTCAGGAACACACCACAGACCACAGCCAGCGAAACCAAACAAATGGCAAAAGGCCAAATGTTAACTTTTACTGCCATGCAGTTGGTTCCTTCCATCGACACTTTGCTAATAAGAGATAAACATGCTTAAACAACTGCTCCGTTGGTTAATCCCGTCGCACGCGCTCCCTGACAGGATTGTTCCCCGGACCCCGCGCGTTGATTCGGGTCAGAGTGATTTGTCACATTTGGGTTACGGCGCTCGCTGGAGACAGACGCATCGCATTTGCACATCTAAAAACAGCATCCCAGCGGAAGACGCGACGATTCCTTCATCAACTGATTATTGCTGCGTTGCTTTCATCAGTCGGAAAGGGACCATTGTGACCTAATCACCTCCCCGAGGGCAACTTCTCAATCTCGTGCCCAAAGAAGCGCAGCGCGTTTGAAATAAATCCCGCATCCATCCACTGGCTCCAGTTCAGCACGGGACGGTCTGCACGGGGATGCTGGCTCCGCATCCGACAACAGAACACCGTAAAGCCCCCCCGGGTTAGCTCTGCGATGCCTTAAACTCTCTAGAAACGAATGCGAGGGGTCGACATGCAGCAACCCACCGACAGCGGCGCGTGTGATATCTGCGCCCTATTTCCTAAATATCCCGCTTCTAACCCAAACCCTCCGTATTCGGCTTCGAAAATACAGACATCGAGACATTCCCGTAGGTTATAACCAGCCGGTGTGTGAACAAAGTAAAGCAGAGAGATGAAAAGAACATGAAGCAGCATCGCGATCGTGTTACCTGCAGAGCGGCGAGAAGCCCCAGCATCACGCCTCCGGAGCGGTACATCGCTTATATTCCGTCCGTTACAAGAAACCGATATAGCAGGCCAAATTCCGCTGCGTTAGAATAATTTCCCGTTAGGTAGCGGCGGCATGTAGCGACAGAACGGTTCCTCCGCGTCTCTCTGGCACCGGTCCGCGCTGCTCTCGGTCTGGTACTGAAGCTCCGCGCACTCGTGCAGTTCAACGGCAGAGCGGCCGACTCCGCTGCGCCCTCTAGCCGCGCTCGGACGCACTGCACTGGGAATGGGCGGAGGGGAGGAGAGGAGACAAGAGAAGGGGCTTTTTCCTTATGTCACCCCTTTCGGCCTTCGGAAGTCCCTGGGTAGAAGAAAACCCCGCCTCCTCCGCTACAACAAAAGGAAGATGTTCCTCTCTCACCCCACCCTACTGTTCCTAAAGCCCACCAGCAGGCAGAGGAGCTGATAATTCCTGAAATCTCAGGGCATACTTCATCCCTGCTTTAAATCAGATGGTTCTACTTAACCATATTGAAGAATCCAAAAATAACAAGAGAAACTGGAGAAAACAGTTCAGACTGCAACGTTACAGGTGCCAGATTATTTAACAATAATTTCACAATTAAAAGTATGCATAATAACTTTAAACTTTAACAAATCTTTCCTCAGAAAGTACGGCATTTACACAAACGTTTTTCATGATTTTCGAAAGTTCTCTCTACAGTGAACCTACTTCAGTAGTTTATCGTTTAAAGTTTATTTTTGTGTGGTTCATAATGGTTCGATTTTCTCTTTAAAAAACTAGGCGGGATCACGTGATTGACAGCTACACAGAATAGAACTGATTTATCGGTGTCATCATGTCGTGAGAAAGATCATTTATGCTGCCAATGTAAGTCGTTCTCAAATTTTAGTTTGGAATTACAAAATAAGTCGTATATAACAGCTGTGTGTGAGAGGGGCGTGTGCGAGGCGGAGCTTGTAAACCATGACAGTTCATTGGCAGCGCCCAAAATAGCTCCTGTTGATTTCAAGCACCGGTTTTATAGTTTTCATTGAGTTGAACCATGCCGATATGCCCACATGATGGATCCTTCTGAAACACCTGCACACTAAAATGCGCTGGGAAGACGTGTGGATTTTTGCTAAACTGCTTTTATTTTATCATACGTGGGTTCGATTTTTATTTACACAGAGAGTTTTTGTCCTGAACTGCATTGTAACAATATTTCCCTGTACAAAATGCTCACAATACGTATTGCTACTGGGAGATATCGTCCGGGAGCTGAAGTGTATTTGCTTCTTGGAGTGAATGTGATTCTAGTCACTTCTGAAACTTCTTTTCCTACTCTTCTTGTTCTGTGTTTTATTTACTAGGAGAAAATTATCCTTTACTCCCATTTTAAACAAGAAAGAAGATAAAATCAACTCTCTCTGTCACTTAAAGTCTGCCTCCTAGTGGTATTAAATCATCAAATAGTTGAAAATAGTAGTTTATATAGAGTTGGTTTAAAATAGTGTTGTGAAATATTGTGTATCGTATTGTAGACATAATATCAAGGTATGTAGCGTATTGTGAGCAGAGTGTATCGTTACAGCCCTATTAATTAATAGATTTATGTTCCGAGATCTTCTAAGATCAAGTAAATTCTATAATTTGGGATTTTACTGGGGTACTGATGAGTTTTACTGGTGTACTGCCTCAGTAAGTCGGGTCTAGTGCTGTGTCTGAACTGCACAAATGCGGTCTTTATGTTGAAATTACTTTGTTTCTTTTTGGTTTGAAGCATTTCCAAGTATAGTGATACAATATTCTCATACGGCCTTTCCCAGTTTGACCATGACCAGAACTGTTCTGGCATTTAAGACCATGAATAATAATAAAAAAAAACACTACTTCTGCTTTTCCACCGACCTGCTTACTAATGACGTGCTTTTGGGAGCTTTTCCACCATGTTCTGTATCCTATAGCTGTACTATTTTATCCATTCAGAAGAGGTTCTAAAAGCAGCATAAGTTGGAGCACAGTGATAAAAGAAAAGCGTGACACAATATCCTGCTGATCTCTGATTGGTCAGTTGTTGAGCTCAGTGAAATTGAGCTGAATCAAAACTGGCTCTTTCGGTTCTGCGTCAGTCCAGACTGACATGCACTTGTTAAGGAGAAGATGCATCTAGTCATTTCTGAAGCCTCTTTAAGTTGCCTGTGTTTAGTCAAACATTTGTGACCTGCTATGGAACCAGGTCAGGCCAGTTTTATATTTTTACCTGCTGTTGTGCCATTTTGCAGCATTGCCATGCATCAATACAACCTTTATTTTGCATTTTTTAGAAAATATATAAAGTTTTGTCAATACTTTATACATACAGCAGAAACAAGTGCTAAGTTGCAGTAACCACAAAAAAACAATATTTTTTTCCTCCAAATATTTTTCATAATACAGAAATGTCATAGTTGTAGCCCTGCATTTTTAAAACAAAAGTTGCACAATTTGTTTTTGAACCGCAGTAAATGGAGTGTTTAGTTTTTCAGCTGCAGATGTTAATATGCTCATTAGAGTATTGGCAAAAACGAGAGGAGAGGAATTGTTTTGGCTTGACTTGAGGAACGTTCACGGATCAGTTCTTGTTCTGAAGTGCTGTGAACAGCTGCCATCTACCAAATATAATATTATTAATAATATTGACCATGCACTTGGGGTATGGATTTTTTTGCTAATTTTTTTACAGCCAATGGTGTAGGAGAACCTTCTCTGATTTAAGGTCCTTTCCACAGTTTTATTTTGAAAACGGCTATTTTTCTGCGCGGTTGCGCTGTCGGTCCACACGTAACCACGGCACCACAAATTTTTGAAAACACCAGCCAAGGTGAACCGTATGGGGGTTTGTTGAGTTTGGGAGTAACTGGGGTTTTTGAGTTTGGGAGGTGGGGTTTGTTTTTGGTGGGGTCTGTCACTGCTGTGTTTACAAATAGCGGCTGAAGCAAGGACTATCGGAAGCAAGGCAACCCGTTTACTCGTATTTATACCGTATTTGCAAACGTTTCCTGATTTATGTCTGTTTGTGACAGAGTAGACCCTGCCTTTCACTTTTTGAATCTTTTTAAAGCAGGTCTTAATTTAAACACAGAAACAGCCTCGTTTGCATATTTTTTTTACAGCCATGTGACCAGATCCATCCATGTCCCGATCTTAGAGGGATGACTTGTGCTTGATCCTGGACTTCATATTCTACTTTGTATATAATGGTGGTCCATTACCTGTACCTTTTTGTGTGGCTTTTCCTTCTGGTACTGCCTGAGAATATGGCCTCCTCGGTCACATTTCCACACTGTGTTTTTGCACGTGCAGTGCTGAATAATCAATTAAGCATTTGAGGGTTATTGAGTTTTTTTTTTTTGTAAACAGGTACATTTAGCCCTCGACTAGCCACGAATGCAGCCTTGAAATACACACTGGATGGATTCAGTCTTCAGTTTGAGACACAGCTAGAGTATGGGAGACGTTTTCATTGCACAAACACTGCCTCTGTCTGGTGTGTGGTTGAAAAAAGATAAACAATATGAAAATGTTCTATGACAACAGCAGGGAAATTATACCCTAATTATTAATTTATGTGAAACTCTTTATTGGTGAAAACCTTCGGGTGTGAATTAAAGGTGGCATTTTGTGTAATCAGTTTTGCTTGAATATCTCATCTCTCACTGACCAATCAGAATCGGATCCTCTCACAGAGACCTATTCCTTTAGTCATGACAAAACTTTCATGAGAGGTGGGCTCTTGTCTTAGATGGCGATCCTTTAACAGTGCACAGTTTATTTACAATGACAATCTAAATGGATTCCATGACTGTGCTGAAAGCTGATCAGGGGCTTTGCTCAGGTGATGTCTTCTTCAGAGCTGTCCTGTGGGCATGATTGTGTCTCTTCTTATGACAGGCAATGACGGGCAGAGGGAAACTGGCACTCGGAGAGCCTCTGACAGCAGAGAATGTCTACAGAGCAGATGTCCAGTGCGCTCAGAGAGTGTCTCCGGTCATCAGCACGCTCCACCATCTGCTCATCATTACTAGCCCAACCTAAACACACACACACACACGCACACACCAACTGACCATGGAGTGCCGCTGTGTCTGTGTGACGTCAGAGAGAGGTTGGCCTTGACAGGGAGTGAGAGATAAGCAATAAAGATTGGGGTTCCTGCAGGGCTAACATAAATTATTAAGGAAACGGTTCACTATAAAACATAAAAACTGACTCCAGTTGCTCGATCAAAAACCCATTTGACTTTATGTTTGCTGTGGAACAAGGCGAGTATTTCAGGGGTGATAACTCAATCCATATCCTCACAATTAGGACTTTTACCAGGGTTTTATCATACTTTGGCAGCTCCTGCTCAATCACTGTCAAAAGGGAGATAATCATTTCAAAACCATTATCAGAGGGCTCTCCAAGGTAGAGAATGGCACGTGGGCGAGTAAAAGATACCACAGTTTACAAAGTTTTTCTTTATCCTGCAGAGTTACCCGTGAGTTTCATCACATGCCCCTGTTTCCCTGTCTTTCCTTGTCTTTGATGCTGTGTTATTTCTCTCCTACTGTATCGTTGACAAGAATACTAACAGAAAAAGTAATGTCTTGGTTTCTTCACATTTTAGCTACTCTGGATATGAATGTAAACTTTAAATGTTACATTTAACTAAAAAGTGCTACTCTGCAGAAATCAAGGTCTTTCTGCCTTTCACATGAGGAATTGGGTTTTGTATTAATTTGATTTCAAATCGAAGCATGTTCCACTGAAATTTGAATGAGTGACTTCAGCAAAAACAGCGGATATCTTCAGTATATATAATCTAGCCACAGGGGTTTCAAGCCAGTGACTTCTGTGCCAGTCCCAAGCCTGGATAAATAGAGAGGGTTGCGTCAGGAAGGGCATCCGGGGTAAACCATCCCAAAAACCAAATATGCGAGTCATCAAATTGATTTTCATACCGGATCGGTCGAGGCCCGGGTTAACAACGACCGCCTCTGGTGCTGTTGACTTACATGGTGCCGGTGGAAATTGGACTACTGTTGGTCGAAGAAGGAGAGGAGGGAGAGGGATTCGTAGACAGAGAGAGAAGAGGAAAGGCAGGAGTATAGATCTGAGAATAGGGACTTAACGTACAATGACAGGGAAAGGTAGAAAGCTGGTGGACATGAGAGAAGGAAGGTAGATATTCTGTGTGTGCAGGAGACCAGGTGGAAGGGAAGCAAAGCGCGTAGTATTGGAGGGGGATACAAACTGTTTTACTCTGGTGTGGATAGGAAGAGAAATGGGGTAGGAGTGATCCTGAAGGAGGAATTTGTGAGGAATGTTTTAGAGGTGAAAAGAGTGTCAGACAGGGTGATCAGTTTGAAGTTAGAAAGTGAAGGGGTGATGTTGAATGCAGTGAGTGGTTATGCTCCACAAGTAGGCTGTAAGTTGAAAGAGAAGGAGAGATTCTGGAGTGAGTTGGATGAGGTGATGGAGAGTATTCCCAGAGGGGAGAGAGTAATGGTGGGAGCAGATTTCAACAGGCATGTTGGTGAGGGCAACAGTGGTGATGAGAAGGTGATGGGCAGGTCCGGTGGTGTTAAGGAAAGGAAACCAGAAGGACAGATGGTGGTGGACTTTGCCAAGAGGATGGAAATGGCTGTAGTAAATACTTATTTCCAGAAGAGGGAGGAACATAGAGTTACCTACAAGAGTGGAGGTAGGAGTACCCAGGTAGACCACATCTTATGTAGACGGGCCAATCTGAGAGAGATCAGAGACTGTAAAGTAGTGGTAGGAGAGAGTGTAGCCAAACAGCATCGGATGGTGATGTGTAGGATGTTTGTGGTGGTCAGGAAGAAGAGGGGAAGAAAGATTGAAAAGAAGACCAAGTGGTGGAAGTTGAAAAAGGAAGAAGATTGAAGAATTCAGACAGAAGCTGAGACAGGCTTTGGGTGGTCAGGAAGAGCTTCCAGATGACTGGGAAACTACAGCAGAAGTGATCAGGGAGACAGGAAGAAAGCTGCTAGGTGTGTCAGCTGGAAGGAGGAAAGAAGATAAGGAAACATGGTGGTGGAATGAGGAAGTACAGGACATCATCCAGAAGAAGAGGCTAGCTAAAAAGAAGTGGGACATCGAAAGGACTGAAGAAAGTAGACTACAAGGAAGAGTTAAAAGGGAGGTGGCAAAGGCCAAACAGAAAGCATATTATGAGTTGTATGCCAGGTTAGACATGAGGGAAGGCGAGAAGGAGTTGTATAGATTAGCGAGACAGAGATGGGAAGGATGTGCAACAGATAAGGGTTATTAAAGATAGAGATGGAAAGGTACTAACAAGTGAGAAGAGTGTGCTGAGAAGATTGAAGGAGTATTTTGAGGAGTTGATGAATGAGGAGAATGAGGGAAAGAAGCAAGGAAGAGGTGAATATTGTAAAGCAGGAAGTTGACAAAATTAGAAAGGAGGAGGTGAGGAAGGCTCTGGGGAGAATGAAGAGTGGAAAGGCTATTGGTTCAGATGACATACC
>SRMA01026959.1:51805-106305 GCA_007224835.1 Danionella cerebrum | reverse complement strand
GCTCACCTCCACCACAGAGTGACTTTTTAAATGGTTTATGATTTGAAATAAATGCCCTGAGCAGCTTTGAACAGTGCAACTGTGTCAATGTCTCTCTCGCCACCCGCTACTATATGCAATGTGCTTAATTGTATCCAGTATAGAGTGAAGTTTGTTTTAAAAGAACAGTTCTTGGAATAGTAAAATGTAATTTTGTCTGATTTATAAGAATTAATCCAAATGACATCTGGATAGACCGTGTTTAAAGCAATTCCTGTTTAATTTATTTTTTCAGATGCATAATGGGTGACGTGATAATTTATTCATTTACTTTTGTAGTGGACAGCTTTTTTCCCGCAGATAAACGCAGTGCAGTGCTGAAGTAAAGTGTGGAATAAATGATACATTAAGACAGTTATTTATCTGCGATGGACCGTGACCTGTCCAGGGGGTACCCCCATCTCTCGCCTGAAGTTAGCTGGAGACAGCACCAGCAGACCCAGATCGTGAAAGTGGGAAAGAAGATGAACTAACAGTTTATCTCAGCCATTCTCCTTTTTATTCTGTCATCAATCTTTTGCCAAATAAACAAATTGTTATTGAGTCAATGACTTTTTTCATTTTGGAAATAAGAATCCAAATCACTTATTAATATAAATTTCTTTTGGTTAAAACCAATTAAACTGCCGAATGTGTTGTGAAATGTGGGTGTCACCGATCCGGTGTCCACAGAAGAGACAGAGTAATTAAGAGCATTTCCCTGAATCCACCTGCAGACAATCACTCACAAAATCAGAACTCTCCTCCAATCCATCTCTTTCGTTAAAGGTTCATCCCCGCACCTCCTCAGGTGTCAGATCTACAGTTCACATACTCCTACTCTTCATTTTTCTTAGTGCCCTTCCAAAAAGAGCATACAAGTGCCTGCGAAGATCCTTCACCTGAAAGCTAGGAGTGATGTCACTGATGGACTGTCACAGAGACAAACCCCGCAACTCCCTCCTCTGACTAGCAGTACATTACATTTGTACTGACTAGCAGTACATTACACTACATTTCCCATGATCCCTAGGTCCACATTGATTATTCACCCAGCTGAAGATCATTTCACCCATCTACTTAAACAGACTGAAACTGATCAGTTCACTGAAGTCTTGTTTGCCTACTGCTGCAATTCTGAGCATTTACTCCCTGTGCATGCCTACCTGTTGTGACCCTGCCTGTTTACCGTTTATGATTCTTGCTACCTGCCTGCTGTATAACTCTTTCTGCCATTGGATTCTTATTGTTTGCTGCCTGCCCTGACCATTATCCTGTTTTCTGACTACGCCTTTGTCTGTCCTGTATTGCTGCTTAAGCCGGTGCCTGAACTTTGCTTGTCTGACCTCGAATCCAATAAAGCCTGCAGATGGATCCCAACTCAAGTGACGATTCATTACATAGACACTCTGTCCACGTTAAATACATTCAAGGGTTTGACTGCAGTACAAGCTGTTTTTTTTTTTTTAAATAAAAGAAATCTTTTGATCTTTGTCAGAAATATTTTTTTAAAAGGGGGCTTGATGTTACTTAATTTAATGTAAGTTAGTGATTTAATGCGGCTTCAAACATTTTAGATTTCAAATAATTCTAACGTATTCTTTCAATTTGCTTTCGTTTAAGAAATAAATATCTAGAGTAATTTTTTCAGGACGTTTAGCACCTAATACATTATGTAGGTTTATTAACACATTCAAATTAAAATTCTGCCTCATGTTTCTCCATTCACATCTAACATCATATTTCTAATTCTGTTCTAATCTTTCTGCTCATTGTACCTTGATCTTTACGATTATAGCATCGCTTTGAGGTTAAGATGCAGATCTGCACATTACATATATTTAATAACAGAGAACACTTAATAGTCACACATGTTTATCTGCTTAATGAGTCATTTACAAACCCCTGAGCATTTAAAGGTCCTTTAAATTTCCGCAAACTCCTGCAATGCTAAAAGCATTAGGCTGAGAGTGGAATAATATAGAGTCCACTAACTAACTGACCAGCGTTCCCCTTGGGAGGCTGCCCTTCACTCGAGCTTCAGACTCCCTACAGACTGCAAAAATCATTTGTTTCCCCCGACTACATTTTCCATGTCCAAACCATATTTCAACCCAAGCATGTTTTTCATGCCCCGGTGTCCCTCGGAGTAATGATGCTGAATTGTAGCATCTGTTATAAGAATAAAATGCATTGGTAAGAATATTCAGAGATTTACAAGCTGCTAGACTTTCACATGAGCTAGAAGAATGTTTTAAACCATCCATGAATGATGCACGAGACATTCAGGAAACTATAACTCATTATTAATTTACTTCCCAGTGATTAGGTTCAGAATACAAACAGACTTATTGGTTTTGAGTACTTTAACAGTTTAAGGTTGTACCAAACACGGTTTTATAAAATGCTTCTTACATTAATGGTTTATTTGGTCCAAGAAGAAAAGAAAATATGCCATGTCATACATCAAGTGAAACTGGAGACCAGTCTTGTAATCGAATTATCAGAGCAATGGTGAAATGGAAGAAGTTTAGATCCTACGGCCAGTTTTGGCCCCTGTGACCCAGAAAGTGGGAAACTAGGCCTATTGAGCTGAATACTGAACATTGCGTTGAGCTTGCATTTGTTATATATATATATATTCTAAAAAAATTACTAGTGGTCAACCTCACTGGCATCTGAAAATTGAACAGTTTAGGATTAAACAGTTATGAAATATTACAATTATAAACATAATTGTGTTATTAAAATGTGTAAAACAACTTTATATTTGAGGTCAAATTTCACTTAAGTCTTAATTTCCTTTCGCTCATCAAAACCTGAATTCCATTGCCTCAATGGTGTTGACCGGCACACATCTTCATTATCCAACACTTTTCTTAAGTCAATAAGCCTCACACTGTGCAGACCCAGGAACCTGATCTTAAAAGTCTCCTGTGCCAAGCTCCTTCATGAAAATCCCTACACATCTCCATCGTCTGGCAATAATGTACATCCTTTGTCTTTCTTCTGTCTTCATCATTTCTATCTTCATCAGAGTGCACTTCTCCCTTAGTTCATGTGAGGATTATTTGTTTGCACATAAACCCCAGTGAATGATATCCAGGAAATGTTCCTATCAAAGCAGAAACCATTTCTGGACTTGTATTGTTGTAATTATTGAATAGAAGAGGGTGTGCCCCAACTGCAGGGGAATCACACTCCTCAGACTCCCTGGGAATCTGACCGATAGTCAAACCTCAGATTTAGGAGGAGCAATGTGATTTTTTGGAACATCAAACCAGCTCTATGCCCTCTACCGGCTGCTGGAGGGGTCATGGGAGTTTGCCAAACCAGTTCACAAGTGTTCATAAAAGGTATTCAACTGTGTCCCTTGTGGTGTCCTGTGGGGAGCGCTCTGGGAGTATGGGGTGCTGGGTCTTCTGCTAAGGGCTGTCAGGTCTTTATATGCCTGGAGCAAGAGCTTGGTCTGCAAAGCTAACTTTAAGGCAGACCCGTTCCTAATTTTTATGGACAGGATTTCCAGGTGTGGTAAAGGGACCGAGGGTCTGGGGACCACGTGATTTCATCTCTGCTCTTTGCAGATGATGTGGTCATGCTTACTATTTCAGACCTGGAGCTCCAGTGTGCACTGGGGCAGTTTGCAGCCCAGAATCAGCACCTGCAAATACAACGCCATGGCTTCCTTAGAGCCCAGTCACCCAAGAGGAGCTCGGAGAGAGAAACTCTAACTGAAGAGGCTCGGGCATCTGTTTTGGCTACCTCCTAGCCACTTACCTGGACAGGTGTTCCAGGCATGTGCATCTGGGAAGAGGCCCTGGAGAACACCTAGGACACACTGGAGAGATTATGTCTTCGTTTGGCCTGGGAACACTTTGGTGTCCTCCCCAGATGAACTGGAATAGAGGGATGGGCATCCCTGCTTAGACTACCCCTCCTGCAACCCGGCCCCGGATAATTGGAAGAAGAACAAT
This sequence comes from Danionella cerebrum, assembly GCA_007224835.1. Classification (NCBI taxonomy): domain Eukaryota; kingdom Metazoa; phylum Chordata; class Actinopteri; order Cypriniformes; family Danionidae; genus Danionella; species Danionella cerebrum. Next base: position 102,313 of record SRMA01026959.1, on the reverse strand, counting down.
GTTGAGTAACATTAAGTAATGTAGCAATCTGTGGGTTATAATTGTGTCTTAAGAAAGCTATCACAGTGATACAAATGCACCACCAACAGCAAAACTCATCATCACTGATTCACTGAACAGCGATTTCTGTGGGGATTTCTGTCATCCACAGGGAATTCTGTGCAACAGCATTCACATACATGGTTTTATTGTGTGGCATAGTATCCTCCAGCCCTCTTGAGAACATGTACAACACAAAAGAACAAATGAACACTATGACTTTATATTCTTCATCACATTTTTTACGTTTATTCTGGATTAACATAAATAAATAAAAGTGGCACTGTCGGGAGTAACAGCAAGTCTTATAATAATTTCTCATGTAAAACTGTTATTCCTTATACACATTTCATTTGGATTTTTTTGCAATCAGGTGTTAAAATATCAGAGACTTTTTGCAATCAGGTTTTCAAAATTCATCTCTTGCTTTTAAAAGAGGATGTGGGAGTTTAAATCCCAAACTAAGAAATTGATGGTATAAAAACACCCACATCCCCCATGGACAAGAGAGATTTCACTCAACGTATGGATCGTAAATGAAAAAAGTCAAACATGCTATTTTCGATTAAGCCGCTCTCTCCCATTGATTTAAAATTTGTGACTTTAAAAAAAAAAAATATTTGAGCTGCATCGAAGGTAATAGCACACCATTCATTAAAAAGTGATCTGCATGATCTGCATATTACTTTTCTGAGCTCTAACCTGTGTCCCTCCTATTGTTTGGATCAGATTTTTTTGTGTCTGTCTGTTGGTGTTCAACACAAGCTCCGGTTTAAACTGTGCTTTAATGTATTGTAGCGGGTGGTGAGAGTGACATGGACACACTGGCACTGTACAATGCCAGGCAGTGCTCTTCATTAAAAAAGCACCATTTTAATATTTAAAAATAATCACTCAGCGCTCTGTTAGGTGTTAGGGAGCAGGTCCGGTGAGCGCTCGGGTCTTGGAAGTGTTCAGGGGTACTCCGGGGTGACTTCACTCCACTTTGTCCAGTGGGGCGTGAGTTTCCAGACCAGAGTTGTGGGATCTTGCTGTGCTGGTGCATCTACCACGTCTCAGCTTCTGGCTGACTGGATCCAGGTGCCCTGTCGTTGACCCGGTCAGTGAACACAGCCTGGGCTCCTTCAGCTCCCAGTGGCTCTTACTGCGTCCATTGCTGCTCCGGGCAAGGGAAATAGTCTGCTTTCTCCCGCACACTGGTGCGACTCTGCTCTTCCTCTCTGCTGGCTCCATCGCGCTTTATGAGCACGTGGCTTGGTGAGACACAGCTGGCGATGCTGATTACACCCCGCGGCTCCTCACAGTATATAGATATAATAGTAATAGATTAAGCACTTCTCCATTATTGTTTTACTTGTTGCTTAGAATATCGATAAAACTGCTAAATTCAGTCTATTTTTACTCAGAAACATGTTTTGAGCTGTTAAAAACAAAACCATTATTTAGCAGCCTTGGTTCAGAAAGAAACATTTTATGTTTATGAATTAATTCTGTGGGTTTTTTCTCCCATTTATATACATTTAAATATTATGTTTTATTATATTATCCACATTTATTCTAAATATCTGTGCTTTTGTCAACGTTTCTGTTTGAAAGCTTGTTCATTTGCTCAGTTTTGTTTTGAGACTAAATGTGATTAAGGTGGCACATTTGGTCAGTAGCCGTGGTTTGTTTTTGTATCTCTTTATTCTGTGTAGTGATTGTTGCCCTCTGGGAGGTGTGTTATGAGAAAACCCTGATCCTATCTTCTCCTGATCCCATTAGCATGCCGCTGTGTGTTTTCTCTTGGAGACGAGATGCTCCTTTGCATACTCTTGTTGTGTGTGTGTGTGTGTGTGTGTGTGTGTGTGTGTGTTGAGCTAAGTGGGGTCACATTCTCATACACTTGACTACGTGTCTCTAACAGTCTACACTGTAAATCAATTCCTTCCCCTATTTCCCATCAAAGCATCTGTTCTTTTTTCTTTTCACGCTCTACTCCAGCTCATTCTGAGTTTCACCTCAGGCCCTGCAGCGCAAGAAACCTAGAGAAGACGATCTACTTTGAAAGGCTTTTGTACCAATCTTCTAAAAGTCACAGAGAATGCAAAGTAACAAGCCACATCTCTGTTAAAACAACAACCGTGGTTCTGATCTAAATGTCAGCGAATCTCTTGTTTAACTGGTTTGTTTGCATAAAAGCTATTTGTTGCTTTCAGAGAACCATTTGGGAACTCAATTCTGAAAGCTTGTATTTTAAACAAAGTGAAAATACAGAATGTTGTGTGCATCATGACAATCACGCTCTTAAAAAAGAGTCTGTGCTAGTTTGTAGGAGCTATGTAACACTGTTTCTGGTACTTGTGGTTCTAAAGTAGTTCTATGTTGTTTTCAGATGCTGGTCAGATCCAAATTTTAGTTTAATTTATTTAATACATTTGATGGTTGGTTCTAAAAATCACTTTTGAATGTTGTTCAATAGCAAAAATAGGTGAAAAAAGGTTCCCCAATGAGTATAAGCCAAAGATCCAGATTTGATTCTACATAGAACCTTTTTTTTTTTTAGAGCGCACGCAATTCTACCATTAATAAAAAAATAAAATGTTCAAATTTATATGTGCTTCACAAAAGGGCAGCAGGGAGGCCCAGGGGGTAGCACTGTGGCCTTCCAGTTAGAGTTTGAGGCTCGCCAGTGACCTTCCTGAAAGGAGTTTGCATGTTTCCCCGTGCTTGTGTGGGTTTCTTCCGGGTACTTCCCCCACAATCCCAAAAACATGTATAAATGAACGAATGAATGTGCTTTAAAAAATTATGTACTTACTTTTTTATGGTGAAAAGAAGGCTTCAATCCATCATGTCTTGGAGAAAAGGAAGTGTGAAAAAATGAAAAGAAAATGGGCCACTTTTTCATTGATTGAAGAAGAAAATCAAAGTATAACACAACAATAGTGACGCTCTTAATAGTTTGAACCTGCAATGATTGAATAAAATGAAGCTGTTTCACAGCTACAGTTTTTCAAATTCAACCCCACAAACATTTAAAGGAAATGTATTTCCCAGAGTAAATCTGCAGAGTTATCAGCAAAATGGAGACATTTCAGAGAAAACACATTTAATAGCAGTTAATTTCAGTACCAGACACTGGTGGTGAAAAACTGCAAATAACTCTAATACACATTTGAATGGATCTCATCAATAAACATCCATCTCACAAGCTCGATCTTCATCAGTCTCAGGATTTCACATACGCCCATTAGAAAGCTTTTGTCAGTTCAGACATTTATTTAATCTCCATTTATTCTCCATCCTGTGCCCTACAACTATAAAGCACTGTGCTAATAGTTTAGCAGGTGTGAAAAATGCTGTAAACACTTTAAAAATGCAAGTGTTAATCGTTTATTTCATCAATGAACAATATGCAGTAAATGAACACAAGAGAATCTAAATCAAATCAATATTGTGTAAGACCACCCTTTACAGCAGCTCCTCAACTTACAGTGTCTGAAAGAAAACTTCTGCTGGTTGGCTGTTCCAAATATCTTAGAGAACTACCCACAGATCTTTTGTGGCTTTCCCAAATCCTTCTGTAGAGGGCTGCTGCTGGCCAAATGGGTGCCCTAAGCGGAAATGTAGTTGCCCCACAAAATGCACAATTTCACCTAATACGTATATTTTTTCTCATAATTGAGAAACGGAACCTCATAAATGTATACCAGACACTAAATGCACCCCCCCCCCCTCCCCAAAAAAGTAATATCATGATTAAATAACAAAAAAAACGCTAGAGTAAAATATTCTTCAATTTTGGATTCAGTCAATACTACTGACTATAATGATGTAAAGAGTTTTTGAACAAATCCATAAAAGAAAATGAGGAATGGAACCACATTATGTATTCCCAACACTAAATGCATTTCCCCCCAAAAAATCTAATATCATGATGAAAAACTCAAAAAGAAAATATTCTTCAATTTTGGATTCTGAAATTCAATAACACTAACTATAATTATAACGCATTTAACGCATTCTTATAAGAAAATGAGAAACTGAACCCACAAAAAATTTTAATTCATGATGGTAAAGCTCAAAAATGCTACAGTAAAATATTCCTAAATTTTGCATTCTGACAGTCAATAATACTGACTATAATGATGTAAAGACTTTTCGAACGAATCCATAAGAGAAAATGAGAAACGGAACCTCAAACTTCAATTATCAGGTTATCTAAACGTTGTAAGTACATAACTATTCACTTTTTTTCATTGTAAATATTTTGTTCTTGTCAGCAATGGTGCCCCCTTCTGGCAGTAGCCTACACAGCCTGCGTATTCTGCGTATAGGGAATGGCGCTACTGTTTCATTCTCTTCATGTAATCTCAGACACGCATGATTGTGGGATCAGGGCTCTGTGGGGGGATTCTTTCACTTCCTGTGCTACATATTTTTTCACAGAAGTTTAATGACCAAACATCCTTTCACATTTTGGTACAGAGCTCCTGCTGCCAGTCTCCCTTGAAACTGCAGTCTGCTTTTAGATCTTTGTCTGGGAGAAAATCTTTGTTGCAAAAAAGTTGTTGCAATAGAACTACCTTAAGTCTTGTTACTCTGCTTAATCTTGCATTGACAAGAAACTCTCTTTCTCAACTTCACCTTGGTAGCAGTTCCTCACCCAGTTTTAAGCATCATACGCAGCTGTTTCTGTTCATGACAAGTTTTCAACCTGTGACATTAACGATCCTTTATAATCACCCCAATACACCCAGTACTTACAGTCTATTAAATCCATGCCAGTTGCTTAGTTTTATGAAGGCACCAGGTGATTTTTTTTATTACTTTCTATGTTTCCTGACAAATAATTAATAAATGTGGCAGGGAAAACATCACAAGTGAGTATTCAAAAATTGTAACTAATCACAAACAATTGTAGGAAAGCCTTGTTCTGTCGAGTACATTACTATTACATTGTCAGATATACTCACTAAACACACGCTTTCACTTGTCTGAACGGAGAAACATTGAGGAGTAGCTACAGCACTTTATTTCTGGTAACTCAAGCACAGAGGTCACTTCAGGAAAGAAAATCCCAAAATATTTTCGAAGAATATGTCACAGAGTTTGCACTGCAGGCCTTGATGCTCAGTTCCTAATTTTTAGTTTTTTCCAAGTGCGGCCTCTATACGATTTGCGTGTTCACCCGGTAGAGCGCAGTGGAAAAGATGGACTCGTGAAATACTCTTAATGATTCATGGTAAGTCGCTAGAATTAAATAACCACATGGTTTGAGGCAGAGAAGGGAAAAGAGCCTTTTCCTTCTAAATGTTTGTGGGGATTCCCATGTGATGATATTAAACCGCTGCGGTTCTTACTAAGTTGTCTCAGTGTAATAACGTAATGTTCACGGCGCATCAGAAAATCGAATACGCCTGTTTTCAGAACAGTTCGTTTTACCGATATTTTTTCCGATATTTAAGCATTTTACCATAATCGGTTATCGGTTTTGTAATATCGGGTTCACCGATAAACGGCGCCATCTCGTGGGCGTTTTGAGAATTACGCGCATGATCGCCATTGCAGCACGGCGTCTGAGGGGAACAACAACTGCGTGCACAGGTAAAGTATACTTACTTGCTTTGCTATATTTAGTAAACTTTATTTGACATAACAGCTATTAATGCACAAATTAGATGTGTTACATAAAGGACTGATATGTAGTTTATGCAGCTTGGCAAATAAAGACAAACTCACAGAGTCACAATAATCCGTCAAATCCTGTCACAATAAAGACGTAACTTTGCTATATTTAGTAAACTTTATTTAACATAACAGCTATTAATGCACAAATTAGATGTGTTACATAAATGACGGATATGTAATTTATGCAGCTTGGCTCTAAGAAATAAAGACGAACTCACAGAGTCACGCAAAATAATCCGTCAAATCCTGTCACAATAAAGACGTAACTTTGCCTGGATTAAATAATGTACAGCCGTGAATAAGCACATGTTGTAAATAAAAGCGCTGAATTTAATTCTCTCTCTGTTGTCTACATGCTCATTATTAGTCTCGTGAAGTCGGAGTCACGAATGCTAAAATAAACCGTCATGTCCTGTTCCAATAAAGACGTAACTTGCCTGAATTAAATACAGCCACTAATGCGCGTCTATATGCTCCTCATTCGTCTCGTGAAGTCGCTTCCATTTTGCTGTTCACTCAGCGGGTTGATGCTCATGAAATGCTTCAGCACAGCCACCGCATATAACTTTTAACAAGATTCACTAAAACACCCCGAATTATATAACCATCATTCCGCTAATAAACATATTCTAAATAAATATAACTAGGAAATTGAATGCACTTTGTCAGCACGCATTTCATAATTACATTGGAGAAAACCAGGTACCGCTCATCACCAGGCTAATACCATCCCTACAGTGAAGCATGGTGGTGGCCCAGAACTAAATCCTACAGAATATCTCTGGAGAGATCTGAAAATGCTGTACACCGTCGCTTCCCTTTCAACCTGATAGAGCTTGAGAGGTACTGCAAAGAGAAATGGACAAAAATTCCTAAAGACAGGTGTCCTAGCTTGTGGCATCATATTCAAAAAGACTTGAGGCTGTAATTGCTGCCAAAGGTGCATCAACAAAGTATTGAGCAAAATCTTTGAATACTTATGTACATGTGATTTTTCAGGTTTTGTATTTTTCATAAATTTGTAACAATTACAAAAAAAATCTTTTTTCATATTGTCATCATGGGGTATTGTTTGTAGAATTTTGAGGAAATAAATGAAATTAATCCATTTTAGAATAAGGTTGTAAGATAAAAAGTGAAGCATTATGAATACTTTCCCGATGCACTGTACTTTATTAAGCTTCAATAGTGCAAAATTAATTTCTGTAATAAAATAACATGAAATCTGCAAAAACAAAATAATAGCTCTTTTAAACTCAAATAAATAAAATATGAACTGTTCCGTTAGAAGATACAGCTTCAACAATAAATCTCTTAACAAATGTAATAAGATAAATAATAGAAGAGTCTCACAAAGATATTAACTTAACAAACGAAAAGGATCTACCGGTATACTTTTCATCTTTACTTGTCTTCTTCATCCTCCGAGGAGCAGACCCACCCTCAAGGCAGCCTCTCGGTAATTACGTCACGCAACAGAGTAGTACTGTAATAGTGTGTGCAAAGCTCCGGTCAATCTACGTTAATGTGTTTTCCATCACCATACGTCTCAGGAACCGACTGAAAGAGAACTCCATTTTGATGAATTTGAGTAAAAAATGTGTTTTCCTTAGCACTAAAGTGGTTTGAGGAAAATCACATTTTTCTGTGCCAAACTTTCATAAAGCATCTCAAAAGCATACAAACATGAACATTTCAAATCCAGATTTATTTTAAAATAAGTATTTTTTTTTTAACTTCCATTATACGGCTATTGATGATGATTATGAGAATCTGATTATGGGCTTTTCAAATGTGAAAACACTTCAGATTTTTTTTATCATGTTTTGGGACTAAACTCTTCAAATGCAAACCCAACAGCTCGTCTCTTCTCTCTCTTCTGCCCCTCTGGGAGTGCAACTCCTGTTTTTGTTCTGGACCACCGCCTACCGCTGCCTTTCTCCGCTGAAGACATGTGACCAAATGAGCCAATCACAGCGGCTTGATTCATTGCATGAAAAGAAAATGAATGCGTTTCTTAAAATTACTGTTTTTTTTTTTTCCACAATATAATCATGAACAATATTGTAAAATGTAAACAGTCCTTTTCATATAAATTAATGCACAACTATAAAACTATAATTATAAATTAACAAGAAAAGCACAAAATAAAGAATGAATGGTTTGGAAGGAAGAAAAGAAATGTGATCTAGACAAAAAAATATTCATATTACAACATCCTACCTTTGTGGCAGGTAAAAATAAGGTTGTTATACAGAATTAACCATTTATAATACGCTTTAACTACATTAATAGTTTATTCTTTGTTAATTGTTCGGGGGAGCAGCCATTGTTGCGTGTTGTGTAAAATGAAAGCCACGATTCACACGAGTTCCTCTCCATTGCCTTCTCTAATGGCACCATCACATTCATTCTCCCCCTGCCCACATCTCTCACTCCCTCGATGAGCCTAATTACCCTCATGCACAGGTCCTCAGATCACTGTTTGCAGGTGACTTGTTTTTGGAGCATACCAGCTCGCACACTTAAGTGTGTGCGTGTGTGTGTGTGTGTGCTGGCCCACTCTCTCGCTAGAGCGAGGTTTAGGTAGGTGGCAAAGGGTTCTGAGCAGGTAATTACACTGCAGAAGAAAAGAACTAGAAACGAGTAGAAAAGAAACAGAGGCCTCATTTTTCTCCTCTACTCTTTCTTCAGCCTAATTATTGCTGCAGCTTTGAGGTTCGGTGAATTATTCTCTCATCTCCCTCTGCTGAGCTTTTTTATTCTGTCAGACATTTTCACACGCAGAGAAAAGACAATCTGTGAAAGTCTCAGAACTTGTATGTGAATTTATTTAAGGCTGATATCTGAGGCTCATTGTTCTCTGCAACAGTTTCCTTGTGATTTGAGAGCTTTAGAAATGAGCTCAGGAGGCTTGAGTCTGCTAAAGCAACGACTCGGCGCAGATATACACAAGTACAGTTCTGTGCTGGAAGCTAGCAAAAGTTGTCTTGGGAATCAACATCTAAAACTATCAGCTTACAAGAATGAGATCAGATGTGTGAGTGCAGCGTACTGCTGTATATGCTACATGCTAAGCCACACCTGTATAGCATAGCTAAACACGTGAGCGGTTATGCTAACAAGCTAATGATGAGTTGACATTAGCTTATTATAGATTGACAAGCAACATCCTCCTCCGCCCAAATCCTTTATAATTAGCTTAGAATATACTTCACAGTTTAGCATGGGCTTAGCACAATCTTGATAGCTTAACATGAGCTTTGTCAAACTACAGAACAACATCTACAGCTAGCAACGTTCAGCGTGAAGCTAATCTCAACATGTAATTTAGCTGCCTATATTCATCTATAAATTACAAGTTTTAAAAGAAGAGCGGCACCTTACATCAATATATTATAAAAACCACACATTGTTAGCTACAAGATAATTCAAAAGACTTCTGTGCCCTACAATATTTATTCGTTGTTTCAGTTGGTGTGTATTTAAAAACAAGACAGTTAAAATGCTGGCTCGGCAGACCAGGCTTTTTTCTGTGATTAGCTTTATCAACATGATCCTAGATCCCATGAAATTCACTTCCCTGACCAGATCTGGTTGTTTTAGGGATTATCCGGTGCCGTCTTGTTTGCCCTGTGACTTCTGACCCACGACCCTGGCTGAGCAGCCATTTTCTGAGCCAGGTTATTGGATGTTAGAGTTGAAAACCTCTCAAGTTGAAAATGCTCAAGTAAAAACAGAGCAAATAAAGTCAAATAAAGAAACTTAAATACAAACTGCTTTTTTGAAATACAAATATGCCAAAAATATGTTAAGATTGACAGGCACGACTAACCGCGCAAGAGTACACAAGCAGAACATAAATGGGATTCAATTGAGGTGGTGACAAGTAAATGCGGCACATAACTCATCTGCAGGGTCAAGACAATAGATAGAAAAGCACACGGCACATGGAAACAGAACAGACATGTGCTCAACAATAAAAGTGCATGCAATCACAAAAAAATGCTAATGCTAAATCTATTATTCTTTAGCCAAGGCAGTTGTAATCTGGGGGTAACCAGCGCCCCCTACCATGAGGCAGTAGCGCTGCGTGCTTCACCTAGTTTCTTTTTGCCAGCATTTTTTTGATTGCTCAGCACGAGAAACGTCACACACATGCAGTTGTGCAAAAAACACGGCACATCATATACCTCGGCTAAACTATGTAAAATCACCTCATATGGTACAAGTGGTTAAACTGTCAAAAGGAGATGGTGGTAAAATAAATAAATTAGAGAACAAAAAATGTGTAAAGACTTTTTCCCCTCACACCGCTGTGCCCCTTCTGAGAATTCATAAGCAGTTTTAATTAAACAAAAAACAGGACAATTCTACATTTATACAACATTACAATCACAAAAGTTACCATTTTAAGCTTTTTGGATTTGCCGCTGTAAAATATTCCTGTACCCTGTGTAATCTCGATAGTACCCAATGTAAGTTAAAATGGTAAACAATGAGGTAAAAATATACTTTTTATACAAATTCCCTGCACATCACATCTGCTGTAACTCTGAGCAAGAAGGAATCTGAACATGAAGTGAATAACAACTCTCCAGTTTAACATCAAAAAGTTTTATGCTTTGCAACATTTATTGGATTTCACTTCACGAGGATTTTCAGGCTTTTGTAAGTTCTTCGGAGTATATGAACTCTCCCCCTCTCACTCTCGCCCAGACTGCGGTTCCAACAGCTTGATAAATAATGTACTTTGATGTTTTTAAACACAAATCAGGCATGCGGGTTGCAAACCAACAAAGCCTTTAGGGAATGCTGGAAATAGGTAGAGAAACAATGAAACAGTAGTTCATCAGGGTCCAGACCAAAGAGCTGACGATAACGAGATCACTGCTATTGTTCCTAGAACTATAATTGTGTGTTAATCTAAACTCGGAAGTGGAAAACATTTTACAAACTGATTCTTTACCCTTAAGCATGGAGCGAGAAAGAGAGATGCTCAAACGCATGTATTTGTGGAACACTTGACCTCCTGCACCGTGGACTCTGTGCCACTCTTCACTTCCTCCGGACTCAGAAACCTTGATTTCCAATGGAAAATTAAAAATGTACTTTCATCAGAGAACAGAGAGCAGGATCGCAGCCCTTTTCGTCTTCAGGCCAAGAAAGATTACCCCGATGCTGCTCAAGAGGGACTTGACACACAGAGGGTGACCCATCTCTTGATGGTTCTTGAAGCACTTAATCCTGCTGCAGCTCAGTCTTTGCAAATCTCACTCACATTTTTGAAAGGTTTTTGTTTCACAATCCTCTCCAGGATGCAGGTATCCGCATTACTTGTACACCTTCCTATTAATGTGTTTGGACATAGAGCTCCATGAACAGCTTCCTCTTTCGCCCTCCTTGTGCAGGGTGTCAATGGCCATATTTTTTGCCATTAGTTAAGTCGGCAGTCTTTCACGTGGTCATGTGGCCTACAGAACTGGACTGAAAGAGCATTTAAAGGTCTTTTGCAGGGGTTTGAGTTACAGGCTGATTCGAGTGAGGCTCCAGAACTTTTCACAGCTTTCTAATTTTCAAAGAGACACTGAATTTGAGATTAAAATCATCACAAGGAAAGGAAATAAACACTTAAAAAATACAAATCAATTTATACATAATACAAGTTTCACTTTTTGATCATTTTCAGACTATATTTTAGTGGCCGTACAATATCAACAGCTTTTCCTGTTCTCGGTGACCACTGGACATCAAAGGGTTTGAGTTTAATTTGTGACCCAGTTTTCCCAATCCCCAGGAACTGGGCCAAAAGCATCAGCCCTGTGACGTGATGTAGAGCTGCCGTGTATGTCTGAACGATCAAATCAATGACATTATTCTGCAGGATTCTTATTTACTTTGGCACCCAGAACACTTGAGAAGATGTTGGTCGTTGGAGTCTTTCTCCTTTTCAGGACTTTGATCTCAAGACAAAACCGAAATCTGAGCAGTTTAAATATGATGGAAATGAATGAACGGCAAAACTCTTTCCCTAGACGTTGCGGCTGTGTGATACAAATGTGCATTGTTTTCTTAAAATATCACTGCTCCAGCTAATTTGTTTTCCAGCCTGGCAGTCAAATCTGTTTCGGTTTCTATTCTATAAGCTCCCTTGGCACTGAACCAAGCTGTGTATTTATCAAGCCCATCTTACCTCTGTCACACACGAGGTCTATTCCACCACCTTCTCACCGATATATACACCCTCATCATCATTTTTGCGCTGTCTGCTTATTTCACCTCTGACCTCTGTTGCCATGACAACCAGCTGAATACCCCTTGTGTCACCTGCTTTGTCACATCCTTTTTGTGTGTGCTGGCTTCCCTCTGATGAGCCAGTCTGTGTGTGTATGTGAATAATCCTCCTGACCCCGACTGTCTTTGTGTCATGAAGGTTGTACTAATATTTGACTGCCAGCTGCAATATTTTGACCCACCTCACAAGTCACCGACTCACAATCCGTCAATCACAACCTGCATGGCTGCTGGCAATCCTAGGAGTTCTACAGCTTTGGTTGAGTTTAACAAAATGAGCAAAGCACAAGAGAGCAACTAGAGTGAGCCGTGCCAGGGAACCTCTTTTCTCTGCTGAGCAGAAGTACGCAGACCTACCTGAATTATTTATTTGTAGCTGCGTGCCGAGAGCGCGGCACATTAGCAGAGGTGGTTCTTAGCTGAGAACATGTTTTTAGATGTGTGTACATGTGTAAATATTTTGTTTAACTTGTGTACTTTTATTTTTATTCTATTTTCACAATACGAGAAGTAAGCTGGAAATAGGCATGGTGGTGCAGTGGGTAGCACTTTGGCCTTCCAGTTAGAAGGTTGTCGGTTCAAGGCTCGCTTTCCTCCGGGTACTCCGGTTTCCCCCACAATCCCAAAAAAGTGTGAGTGAATGTTGCCTTGTGATGGACTGGCGACCTGTCCAGTGTGTACCACCGCCTCTCGCCCAATGTGTGCTGGAGATAGGCACCTGCAGACCCCTGTGAATCTGCAGGCGAAGAGAGTCGTTAGCTTTGTTTATATCATTAAATCTATGGACAAAGCTGGAATATGACTTTGCCTTCTGAATTTTGTGTTTTAAGCTGTGATACTCCGGTGACGTTTGCACTTTTAATGCTAGTGTTAATATACAGTGGTACCCCGACATACGAATGCTTCGAGTTATGAAATGTTCGAGATACGAAAGGTCTTGCGGGAAATCTTTTGCTTTGAGACTCGAAAAAAAATTAGAGATGCGAAGAATCAGTTCTGCTCTATTTTCCGCTGGTTAAGTCTGACATCACGCTGCGCTTCCGGGTCCTGGCGCTCCATTCTCCCATTGCAGAAAGTGTGCTTTAAGGGGCTGATACGCCTTAAAACACTTTAAATCAGTTTTAAATCAAGCTAAACATTATGTATAGACTACCAATAATGTACTATAACAAATGTTAGAGTCAAGGTGTCGTACAAGAAATAACATTTATAAAGTGGAAACCCTGTGATGTGTTCTCAGAAGCGTCTCTCCATCTGTCTGCGCTTGTGCTTGAAACCGTGTTGGTGTTCGTAATTCGTGAAATATCTTGAGAAAGTTTACTTTCATACGTAGTGCTGTAATGTTTTCTGCATCCGTTCCACCTCCTCCAACACATCGCTTCACTCTCAAGGTAAGGTTTCACATTTGTGTACGTATTACGTATTTTGTATGTGTTTTATTATCATTTATTACATTAACAATGTGTAGATTTAAGGATTGAAGAAAAGTTACTTGATTTTTCTCTGGTTTTCCATTTTTTCCATCATCTTATACCAGTGTTTCTGAGAGCCATTGCACAGATTAGGCGTTTGTAAAACTTTCTTTGATATACGAACTCCACCCTGGAAAGGATTAATTTCGTATCTCGGGGTACCACTGAATATGGTTTTGTAGTTAGTTAAATAAATAATCCAAAACATTTAGTAAAAATGTGTATCTTTAAACGACGTCATAGAAAAATTGCAATTGAAAAAGAATTCTACTGTAGGGGCTCCCTCACCCTCGTTTGAAAAGAGCACATAGCCTTTTACCACTAACTCTGCTGCCGGACTGTCTCTTAAGTATACAAGTTCTGGGAAAATATTGTTTGATTAGTAAAAAAAGTTGATTTGATATGTTTATTCTGGATTTATGTTTAAAAACATGACACTGTTGGGAGAAGGGCAGCTACGAGTACCTCTATCTCTTTTGATTTTGCTTCATGTTGCAAATAAACAACTCTTATGGATCATTTGGCATCACTATATAGAGGCTTCTAAGAACATCTGTGGTGAGTTTGTGTTTGTTCATTCGATTTTTGAGCAAAGGGATCAGTTCGAGGACTTTTCACGCTCTACAGTTACTGGTCTGTGCCATCTGCTGTTGACAAAACACAACCCTCTCTTTCTGTTATAATAAAAACTATTGTTTATGCCGCAGCAATCGAATTACATTCTGACAGATTGAAGATGTCTTAATGACTTGAAATGGTGGAGTAATACGAAGGACAACCTTGGGAAAATTGTAATCTGTTGCATAATTCTGTTTCAGAATTTTAGACTTTTAAACATTTCATGTAACGACGGCAGCAGATGAGAAGCTCGGATCATTTGTTCAGCAAAAAGAAACGAATCACACTACAAATAAAGCAAAACTAAACAAACGCTAGAAGGTAAAACAATTACTTAAGTACTTTGATTAAGTCTACCTGGGTGTGGTTCACCTCACTTCTGATCCCCTATGTTCCACACATTACCTCACTCTGACTTTAACGAGGGCCGGAATGAGAATGATTTAATCACTTTGAATATCGTTAGTAATTTTCTCACATCCTTTCGTTCTTTTGTCACATGACCACTCTGGTATGTTTACCGATGCGGTATGAGCCAGAAACAGAAAAGATGAGTTCTTTTTTCTTGTCCTGTGAGTCCTTCCATTCTTTTCTCATTAATGATGAGTGGGCTACATTTGAAAAACCTCAAAGATGTTGTGCATGCGCAACACACCATTCCTCACCGTTCCTCAATAGGCTGTGAGATCTGATGCATATCCAAAGCACACAGCACCGAAAAAGGGCTTTTATAATAATAAAAAAAAATGGAGCGCTGTCCACTTGTATGTTGACTTTGTACAGAGACCATTATTTTACAGGGAGCCAGTGTATGTGCTGGAGGGCCGGAATGAAACCCAGGAGCTGCATTTTGGACCAACTGCAGCAAATTAAAATAAGTTGCAGAAGTTCAATCAAAGCCTTTACGAATTAAAGTGAGATTCAAATGATCCGAAATGGTTCCAAGATTTTTAGAAGGAGTTAATGGGCAGGTCTAGAGATTGTACTATATACCAGATGGTTAACGGCAACTTGATGTTGGCTTGTAAAGTGATATTTTTTAGTTAAATGGAACTGTTACCAAGGTAGAATTTTTGGTTGCTCTGAAGGAGCAATTTCCCCATACCAATACGAGTGATAAAACCCAACCCCCATGTCTCTATGACTATCCTTAGCTGAGACAGTGAAAATAGAATTCAAAATATTTGGTTGCTAGGGGTAAACAGTTTGGTTGCTCATGTGATTTCATAAAAAAATGTTACTATGATTTGCATAAAAAAAACTAGAGCCCCTTCTAGAGCCTGGGGTTCAAATACTTTTGCCCTGTGATTCGAATGATCTCACGCAGACGGAATTTCTAAGAGGTTCTCAGTTTTACAAAGTCAATGTAAGTCAATGGAAAATGTTCCTGCATTCTCAGTGATTCCCCAGAATTCCTTTAGTGGCACCAGTCTGAAAAGATAAAGCAATCTGAGTCAGAAGCAAAAGTGAATATATTTGATGAATAAAGATACTGCGAAAATCCCAGGATCAGACCGGCAACCACTGGTTAATAGATATTAAATTTGTTTTTAGATTGATAGGCAGCAGCCAGTAGTCAGTAGATGTTTAGACAGCAGAGTGAGGTTATATACCTCAGTCCAACAAAAACCTTGAAACATTTCAGTGGTTTTACTGACGGAGGTGTGTGAGAGCGCAAAGACGATGTTGTTTGATATCATTTCTATGAATAGTAACTAGTAGCTGAGGATTTGCGTACATATTGAATTGGATTCTAATAAATAGTTCTATTGTTCTCGACCCGCCTACATGCCACAAATGGAAAGTTGGCTGTTTTTCCGAATCCTTCCATTTGTGAGATTTACATTGAATCCTGCTAAGATCAGAGTAAGTGGAACCTAAATAAAATAAAATGCTCCGTTCTTCGGTGTGCTTTGTGTAGCCTCTTCTCATACCAGCCTCGCTGAAGCTTCACTCATGCCAGAGGTTCAATATCGAGGCAGAGGGGTTACGCTAGCTCGATCTGATTAGCATGCTGCTCTCTGGAAATGAGATGCAAATGAAACCCGAGCTGAGCTGGGCCGAGTGGGTCACTTGCATGAGACAGGCCTAAATGAATGTGTGGAATTTGACACTGGCAGGGCGACAGGGTTACAACCTTCCTGGGATAAGATCAGTCACTTTTATTCAACTGTTCCGTGTGTAAGTTTAAAGCAGCGAACCTTGAGAAGAGATGCATTCGTCGGAGATTGATAGTCATCTTGATCCTCTTTCACACGCTATCACATGAGCCACATTTACATTTCTACATAGCTAAAATTTCATAAGTGCATAAAATAGAACAAAGCCTGACAGTGTTCTGTGGAATTAACACAAAGCCATTTAAGGTCCTGCAACCCACAACCCCACGTCCCACTATTAGCCCTTTAAACCTCTTGCCATTTCCCTCACTTACATCATGCTATTTGAAACAAAGCTATAGTTGGCTATTGTGATGCCCTGATATTTACCAAGAAACGTATTTTGGCAGTGTCATCAGATTAAGCTTTGTTTCAATTTCATCTCTGTCGTGAGATCACGTTTGGCACTAACAATGCTGGGAGGACATAGACACATCCTTTAAATGTCAGACAGCAAAAAAGCATTTGTCCATTTAAAAGAGGACTGAAAGCTCAGGCTGTCAGGTGTAACACAGATTCAATCTAGTTCGTGGAAATGTGCATTATTGCTAGGGCTATTTGGATTTCTCAGTTCTTGTCACCAGGGTGCATAAATGTGGAATAAAGATCCATGGTTCTCTAGGAAGAGATTTATTGTATCCACAAGGTGACTGGGTCAAAATATCCAGTTGCACCCGGTCAGCATTTTGAATTCTCCACGAGTGCTTTTCGGAGGTATGATCTAAAAACTACTGACAGCGTGTTGGGTGCCTGAAGCTTATCGATGCATGAGTGCCACAAGGAGTGAGCCAGATAACTGTCAGCTGTTGTACACGTCACACCAAATATTAATAATGTTTAAGAGTAATGTGCTACCTCACACAGCGGCTAGATGGTGGAGAGTGTCCCCATTATGACCTTTGTCCTCTTCATCAGTGCAGTCTTCAGTTATAGATGTTTGCTCATTTGTCTTGGGGAAATTCTTGAAAAGAATTGAAAACCTCTACACGCCGATCCCAATAGAGGATTTTTATCCACAGATGCTTTGCCGCAGGATGCTCTTGGTCTGCGTCAAGTTAATATTGATGCAATAATGTATTCTCCCAGAAGATGGTGTTTGCAGTAAAACAGATGCTCACCGGACCACACAGGGAAGCAGGAAAGAAGAAGTTGTTGGCAGGGAAGAAATCAAAGATCACATAGAAAAAATCCTGGATGTTGAGCGATTTATTCTGTTGGTGGCTGATCACAGGGAGCTGTTTGACAGAAAGGTAGAGAAAAGAGAATTTGTGGCACTGTTTACTGTACGAAGTCGCTATGAAAATGTTGGATGAGCGCCACCAAGCAGTATATGTTTACTTTAATTTTGTCATTCTCCTTGTGAAAAATGGATCTGATATGGCAATACAAAATCTTTTTTTCTTTTTTTTTTTACCGGGAAAACTAGCGTGCAAGCCAAAGAATAAGGATCATGGCCGGAAAATTTCATCTTCCTATTTACGTTTGCACCTCAAGTGCACTTCAGAAGAACGATGGGGCCAATCTTATATTATTATGCAAGATATTTATGCTCTTTTAACACATTCACTAAACTACTTTGTGTTGTGATCTATGAGAAATAATGACCTGGACGTCATTTGATCAACAGTTCCTTTTAAAAAAAGGGATTGTAAAAATGACACAAAAAATGCAAAAATGCAAAAAATGGACCCTTTTCTTGTTGAAAAATAAAATACAGTGGTACCTCGAGATACGAAAATAATCCGTTCCATGGTGGCTTTCGTATCTTGAACATTTCGTATGTCGAAGCAAGTTTTACATGTAAAACGCCTAATCCATGCCACGGCTCTTAGAAACAACAGTATAAGGAGATGAAAAAAATGGAAAACCAGAGAAAAATCAAGTAACGTTTCTTCAATCCTTAGATCTACACATTGTTAATGTAATAAATGATAATAAATCAGAATACAAATGTGAAACCTTACCTTGAGAGTGATGTGTCGGAGGACGTGGAGCGAATGGCAGAAAACATTACGGCACTACGTATGAAAGTTAACTTTCTCAAGATATTTTATGAATTACTAACACAAACACGGTTTCAAGCACAAGCGCAGACAGTACCGAGCGTACTGTAGAGACGCTTATGAGAACGAGTCACTGGGTTTCTCTAACTTGTGCTACAGAACAGCACTTTCCACGTTATAAACGTTATTTCTTTTACGACACCTTGACGCTAACATTTGTTATAG
The DNA here is from genome assembly GCA_007224835.1 of Danionella cerebrum. Taxonomy (NCBI): domain Eukaryota; kingdom Metazoa; phylum Chordata; class Actinopteri; order Cypriniformes; family Danionidae; genus Danionella; species Danionella cerebrum. Next base: position 83,830 of record SRMA01026959.1, on the reverse strand, counting down.
CACATTATTGGTAATCTAACATAATGTTTCGCTTGATTTAAAACTGATTTAAAGTGATTTTTCGTATCTCGAACAGATGTGCAGCTGCACAGATGAAAACGTGACACAGCCGATGAATCTGGAATGGCTGAAGATATCGCAGGAGCTACCGGGAGCTGAAGGAGCCTAGGAGGTGCCCATCGCCGGGTCTTTAGGCGAAGCCCAGGGATCGCCGAAACCTCAGGCCAGGAAACTACGTGTTACTCCACTGAGCGTGGTGAAGGCATCCCAAAGCACTACCCAGCGCACTTCCCAAGATCCCGCACATCTACGCTGTTTTACCAGCACATCTGGGCAAGGTACTTTAAGATGTTTTGAGGTTGTATGATTTTTTATTTTTTTAACAAACTTGGTAAAACAGTTAGCATAACTCTGTGAATGGAATCAGAATATTATTTCTGTCTGTGTTTCTTCATAAGATAAAATAAAGCATTTATTTGAGAAATTATTACTGATCTGTCACCACAACAAGCTAACTTTACACTTTGTACTACCATTCCGAGCTTTTAATAATTGAACTAGATTGTGAAAGTAATGCAATTATATCTGTGATGCTGAAATGTTTTGATCCTGAATGTTGTCAGTGGGACGGTACATTATGCTTGGAGTGTCACCAGGACTCCCACACAAGGCATTCTATTATCTGCTATTTCCACAATTGTGATGAAATCTGGTTCCTTTGTTTCCAAACTGCTCCAAATCATGTACTCCCACTAAAGAGCAAAGAAGGCTTCTCTATCTGTTCAACTCGGCAACACTTAGCAAGAAATAGAGAGCGTAGGGATTGTTAGTTCTGCACAGAACAGTTATTTCAATGGCGTACATGTAGAGACTCAACCTTAAGCTATCAATACGACATTGATGCATTTTTTGTTATCAGTGCTGCTTGGAACATATCGACTGTTTTAACAAAGATTTCAGTGCATTGCAGCTCTATGAGCACGGAGTTACTGAACTGATACAAAGTGATTCAAATGAACACCAGATGAATCCACACAGGCTCCGGCGCTCTGTGCTAATAAACTTGTACACAATCTCATTTGTGAGGCATGGTGCTAGCTTCCATTTCCTTTGCAACAACCTTGAATTACTAGCAACCTTCACAAGGCCCCATTAGTCTCTATCCTGCAACGCTAACTTTTAGCTCACCATTTGTTTCCTGCATGTCCTCCTCTCTGCTGTACACCATTTACCATCTTTGTCTAAAGTCCTACTCAGTCTCCTCTCCCCATCCTCTTTCTTTCTCTCTCTGTCTCTTTTATTGGCTGTAATCTGGCAGTGGTGATTTATCTCCTCTGTCTTCACGCTGGAGCAGAATCTGCTGACCTTGCAGACAGTCAGAATGTAGTGTGTTTGTGCTCGTTTCCATGTGTGTTGCTGTGTGTTTGTGCAAAAACAGACATCTTTGATTTTGCAGAACCCATGTTTGTTTGTCTTATGTTTCTCTCTAAAGCGAACTTTGTGAACATCACTAGTATGTGACAAATAAAACTGAATGTTGAGGAAAAGTGAAATATTCAAAGCATTTATTAGGTTTAGCGTTCATTAGATTAAGGATAAACAGACAGTGGACCCACTTCAGCAGATGCCAGACTACCAAACCATCGTTGAAACTTCACACAGGACTTTAGCAGCTTGACTTTGTGCCTTCAGATGTCTGTGTTTGGTGCTTCATGATGCACTGACTCCTTATGAAGATATTTTTCCATTCCTCTTAACTCTGCAAGCGTACAGTAATTACCGTATGGCAAGACCCTGCTCAAAGACCATGACAAAAAGGCGAGAACGAGAGCTTGACCAGAACAAAATTCCATTTATTACTCAAGTCAAAGGTACAAACAAACGAAAATGCCTTCAGATGCCTCAGCATCAGACAGTAGGAGCAGACACGCAGCTCCTAGTTCACAAAGAGCATGTTCCTCAGAACCCACAGAGGATTACAAAGCGCTCACGGCTCAACTCTCACACCAGGAAAGAAAGATAGAAGGATTTCAGGACCGAAAACTGAAATTTACAAAATAAAACATTTTTCTCCTTATGGAGGGTGTCAGTGATGGTCTTCTGCACATTCTTAATATGACAAGATTGGGACACAGTTTGCCTACAATGGCATTATATTCTAATTTTATTTTTCTAACGTAAGCAAAAATAAAGGCTTGAAACATTTCACTTTATGTGTCGTGAACTAATAAAACAGATATACTTCACTTTTGGAAACAAAGCCTCACTCTCAAGGTAAGGTTTCACATATGTGTACGTACATTTTGCTTGTGTTTTATTCTGTTTAATTACATTAATAATGTGTAGATTTAAGGATTGAAGAAATGTTACTTGATTTTTCTCTGGTTTTCCATTTCTTTTCATCTACTTATACTGTTGTTTCTGAAAGCCGTGGCATGGATTAGGCGTTTTACATGTAAAACTGCACACGTACATCTCCAACTGATCTTTGAACTGGTGGACAGTCAGTTACAGGTTCTCATTTTACTAGTACAAATAGAACAAAATCATTACAATACAAAATACGAGTTATTGTGATATATTGACATGTTTATATTTAATATTGTGGTATATATATATATATATATATATATATATATATATATATATATATATATATATATTTATATATATTTATATATATATATATTTGTTTGTTGGCCTAAGCATTCACTCGTTCTGAAAAGGGTCACTGTGGGAAAAATTTCATACCCCTTCGCAGATTCATAAAGCAAACCGCATGGAAACAGCATAAACAGATAAAGCGTTATTGGAACGATCAGGGCCCTTGTTAAAACCACATTTAAGCCATTCTGTGCAAATGCTGCATTGCCTTAGAAGACTGCAGTGTTCCACGGTGGCAAACACAGCCAGGAGGGACAACAGTTTGAAAAGTTTGTCATATTTTACCTTTATTGTCAGTTCCTCTGGAGTTCAGAAGCATTGGCATCAATTCTACTTGCGGCTTATTGCTTCCCTGACTGGCAGGCCATATTTCTGATCACACTGCTGGATAGGGAATACATTTTCATTATAAATATATGAATATAACTAATGAAATCCTACTCAAAATCAATGCAGCACCCACTCTTCATTATCATCTGTGCTCCAGCTGCAATAAACAACTAAAAACCAGCAACACGGTCCTCAGCGCTCTTTCTGCTGTGTACGGTTAATCAATGATTGGCCTTATTTGACTCAGTTTTTGTCTCGTTGATAAAGATAAGGTCATACAGACAACAGCGATTGCCACTTTTGCTGTTGAAAATGAAATGTGAAAAACTAGATAGCAGCAGGCCAATTTTTTCTTGAGTTCACAGAGCACAATTAATGGCACATCTTTTCAGGTTTAAATTCATTTCAAGTGCTGATGAAATTTGAAAAGAAGTAAAATCACACAGGCAAACACAAGAAGTGCAGGCCTGAATTCGACAACAGTGATCGTATGATGAAATGCATTGCACACTTTCCACTTCGGTGTTAGAGAACAGATTTTACATTTAGTTCCAGCTCTACACAGAACTAAGCTCTGCAATAACACAGACTAACTAGAGTTATTTTGCTGAGTGGATTTAAGCTTCACTCATGTTTTCATTTCAGCTGTAGATCTCCATTTGACGAATCTATGTACTCGGTCACACAAGTGTTTGTACTCCTGGACATTTTTGATCAATCTCTTGAAGATGTGATAGATAGCGATATTTGTTGTTTTAAAGGATGTCACTGCTCTGCAAAGTTTTGGCAGGGGCTGCATAGGGGCTGCGTCCTTGCAAAGGTACACCGGTGTATCTCAAGAATACCTTGTGATCGTCCTGTTCCAGGTACTAGAGCTTGGCATCACCACTATCACTTTACTTTCAATCTAGTAAAAAAAAAAAAATTGTGAAGTCATTTCATTTAAAAGGAAGTGAAGTTCACCATTCGGATGAATATAGGCATAAAAACCTGGTGCGGATCCGTTTTCAAATGAAATGAACATGGCAACTGCTCACAACACAAATCAGGATCCGCTGAAACCCATTATCCAGTCATCGTCAATAAACTTCGCTATAAAGGACTACAGCTCCCGTCAGCCTGTGACTGTGACCAATGTTGTTCCCACCCCGGTTACTTCCTGAACTCCATCATTTACTCCCCGTCTGCTTTGTGAGTTACTCACCTGTGCTACACTCCAGATCCAGAAGGCCTCTTTAAGACTGTTCCTATTGGCATGCAGTCTCCATTGTCGGCTTGACCTATGGTTGAGCCCACCTGTTAGCGGCCTCTCTGGCGGTGCATGCTCACCTTCGGTTACTCATGATGTATATTCACACTACTGTCGTATATATACTTTGCGAATGAGTGCTAATGCAAATCAAAAAGACAAAAATATAAAATTTTTTGCTCTTTTTGCAGTAGCATTTTTGATCTGTGATGGCATTGAGCATGCAAAGTTGATCTGTGTCTTGTTTTTTTGATTTGCAGTTATGTTGTGGGAATCAGTGGCCCATTAGTGCACACCACATATTACAAATAAAGAAATTACGCAAGTTATTTTCATCATGAGTTACGGAAATTCTCTTCCCAAGTTTACACACTGCTCTTTACACAGTACGAATGAAGCAGTCTCTGCTTCACGCTTACACTCCAGAACACAAAAAACATCTTCCTCCAATCCCTGGTTATCAGATGTTTTCCAGGAACAAAGGTCCACCTTTAGGTCTGCTAAGAGGAAATAGCGGAAATCCAACACCTTGCAACTTATCCTTGCAAGCCATCTCATCGACCATCCACCAGCTCTTACTCATCTTACTCTTTAGAATGTATTGTTTATATCCTATTGTTATCTTTCCATACACAGAATGGAAAGCTGGACTGAGACTGCTCTTCTCTCAGTGCGAGGAGGGAACCTTGGAATGATATTCAATGAGCAACTAACATTTTAAAGAGTACATACCTAAGGCAAAAAAGAACGCTCGCACACACAAATACACATAAACTGCTGTAAAATTTGTAAAAAAAGCAGTTAGAAGGTTGCCGGTTCGAGGCTCACCGGTGACCTTCCTGGAAGGAGTTTGCATGTTCTCCCCATGCTTGCGTGGGTTTCCTCCGGGTTCTCCGTTTTCCCCCACAATCCCAAAAGCATGCGGTTAGGTTAACTGAATAATCTGTGTGAATGTGTAAGTGAATTTTGCCCTATGATGGACTGACGACCTGTCCAGGGTGTACCTCCGCCTTTCGCCCAATGTGCGTTGGAGATCTGCACTGGCAGACGCCAAAAGGGAATAAACGGGTTGTGCCATGCTAAATTAGTATCCAGCATTATGTTTGCAAAAACATGCAAGCCTCTGTTATGTTTTCCAATAGGAAATAGCTGCATGTAATCATGTAAGTGCTGTAAGCCACAACAGCAACACTACAACCTTGCTCCATCCTCCATTACTTTGGTCTTTGTAAACAAAGAATACACTGAACAGTGACGCCAAGCACAAGATGTGACGCCAATGCCAATGCCCACTTTCAACATCCAGGAAAACCCATTTTCTCTGTCCACACGTAAACAGATGTGACCTTGGCCACATAGAAATAAACTATATTAACCTTTATTCGTTAATATATGTTGTGATATAAGTTTTCAATATGTTACAAATATAAAATTGGCTGTTTTCCTAAATTCTATTTTCAAACATGTACCCATTTGGCTTTTTATAAATTATATGGAAGAACTTGGCAATTAACCTAATCTGATTTTTTTTCAACATAAATTACATGGTTTCCAGGGGAGGTGCAAAGCTATATAGCTTTGTACAGAAGCTTTCTACACTATTTTTCTTTGTGTTCTGTGGCTCTCTCTTTAGTTGAAAATGGCTCTAAGCAAAGTTTTTCTGTCAGTGAGATTTTGTCACAGGTTTTTGACAATGAAAGTGACGTAGAGGAGAATGTGTCTGAGGCTGAGGATAATCTTGAAGAGGACCCTGATTATGAGGCATCCTCCTCAGATGAAAATGAAACTCCTAGTGTTGAGCCTCCTGTTGTCCCTCAACCACCAGCTGACACATCACCTTCCAAAAATGGAAAATTATTATGGTTCCGTTCCCCTCTTGAAAATAGTTCTTAGAGGCCAGAGCCCTGCAGAGTTTACTTCCAACCCCGCTCAGAGAGACCCAGACCTGAAGCTTACAAACAGCTTAAAGGATCTAACAAGCTGCATCAGGTGTGTTAATTTGAGGTTGGAGCTAAACTCTGGCCCTCCAAGAACTGAGTTTGACACCCCTGATCTATGGGGACTGCTGGTAAAACTTGATGTGACTGATTTACAGCCTCCATTGGTTTGATCATTGTGGCAGTAATGCACAAATTGTTTGAAACAGTTTTTTTGTGTGATATTGTTCCAGTTCCAACAATGTTTCCAATTGTTAATATTTTCATATGTTAGAAATAACAAAAATATATTCCAACAATATGTATACAACTTTTTCATTCATTCATTTTCATACCCGCTTCTTCTCTTTCGGGGTCACGGGGGTCTGCCGGTGCCTATCTCCAGCACACATTGGGCGAGAGGCAGGGGTACACCCTGGACAGGTCGGCAGTCCATCGCAGGGCAACATTCATTCACACATTCACACCCTAAGGGGAATTTAGATTAGTCAATTGACCCATTTGCATGTTTTTGGGATTGTGGGGGAAACCGGAGTACCCGGAGGAAACCCACGCAAGCACAGGGAGAACATGCAAACTCCTTCCAGGAAGGTCACCGGTGAGCCTCAAACCGATAACCTTCTAACTGGAAGGCCACAGTGCTACCCATGCCACCATGCCGCCCTGTATATAACTTATGAAACAAAAATATACATTGTTTTAGGTAAAACAGTGAGTTTTCATAGAGATTTATGAATTTGTCTACTGTAATGCAGTAGATAATCTGTATGTGTAAAGAGCAGGGAGTGGGTGTGTGCGTGGGTGTGGTTGGGAGGTGGTGTAATTCAGAGTGTTAAGAAGTCAACAAAGACATCAATTACCCGACACCAACCTTTTAGCACAAAACAATCATATTCTGGAGGTTTTACAATGTACTTTATTAATCCCTTTGGGAGGGTCCCTCAAGGAAATTGATTGTACCCCAGTGAAAAAAAAAAACATAAACTTGACTTAACCGCCACAAAATGGAACATTGCAATTTTTTTACTCTACATTTCAAACTCAACCTACAAAGTTTGCTCAAAGCACAATTACAAGATCTGAAGCATGGCTGAAAAGATAAAAACAGATAAAACACAACTTCTTACCTCGGGGGGGGGGGGTGGATGGGGGTGTGAATGATCCCATGTCAAAAGTGGAGTGATCCATTAACCTGAATTAAACCCAAAAGCTAACGCATGAATAAAGCATTCAAATAATTCATGAAAAAAAAATTTTCAAAGATTTCTCAGACAACATCTCAAATTCAAAATATCTTGAACAACTTCAGTACGAATAAATGATAGATTTAAAAGCACATGCTATGAAGAGCTTAATAAGAATAGTTTATTTTCACTGGGGAAGTGGGATCTTAAAACATGCCCCATTACTGTTTGCCCTCCAGCTGCTTTACTCAGATATTTATATTTAGAGATGTCAGCATTAGCAGAGTGCTTTTCGCCGACTGGCGTTCTCAAACTCATTCCATCTGCGACAGGATTATCCAGGTGTTTAGAGTTCACACGGACACAATCGCGGTGGTTCATGAAGCAAACTCTCACATCTGCATTTCCTGCTGTTAAAAGCTCTTGAGCCCAGTAGTTAGCAAAGGCTAATAATTCTCCCGCTGCCACTCCGGGGGTATTTCACTGCGGCTGTTTATCACCGAACACATGCAGCATCTCAGCATAAATATTATTCCGACCTGTAGATTCAATTTGTGGTGCTGAGCTGACGTATTTAATTTTCCACGGCTGTCAAGTGCATTAAAGTGTAAAGATGAAAATCACCAAGACAGCAAAGCACTTCCAGCAGAAGAAGTCCACTTCCTGTAGAGTTTTGTGAGTATTTTTCTTTTTCTTTTACAGCTGCTTTTTGAATAAATGGAGGTGACAGCTTTGTCCATGTGTGTGTCAGTGTGAGGGTAGTTCACACCAATCATGGCAGCCAGTGATGCCATACGGAGGAGATGTGCATTTCCATTTCTGAAACTGAGGCTGACCCTCACGTACAAGGTTGCACATTGTGTGCGTTTGTGTGTGTGTATGGGTTTGCAAGGACCTTGGACGTGTGAGGTCGATGGTGTGAAGGTCACTGTACAAAGTGTGAGACAATCTGTGATGCTTCGTAATCTATTTCCTCCATATTCCTGCTCCCGATGCCACTATTCACACATATACCTGTTAACTTGTAACTGCAGAGGAGGGAGCCAAACATTTTGAGATGCGAATACTATTACCTTGAAATCACACTTGACATTTCAAAGCTGTCAAGATTTCTGTTTGAAACCGTCTCTCTCAAAGGCTACAGAGTGAACACAAACAATAGTGAATAAAAGAGAAATCCACTTGGCTGTAGTGCTTTTGCAGCAAACTATTCATTCTGAGATCCACAGCAGAACAGTCTTGTTAGAGAACGTGACACATCACCCTCCACAGGCTGAAAAATGGGAAAAATATTTGTCAAGATCAAAGATCGGCATGTTATAATTCATGACACCAGGGGCGGTGACATGCTTTGGCTTAATGATCAAAGGCATCCGAGCAGAAGCGTATCAGACAGGCGGCAAGCCAAACAATGAAGCCCAACGCCTCATCGTATTACATTCTGCTGACAGACCAGGTTAGCATAAGGCTAATCAAACGCCCCCATTACCAACTCAGATTCTGAATTGCCTCAAGCATGCTTAGCATGAGGCTTCGTTGACACACAGCTTCATTGCTTGGAACAATGGCAGTGTGTAGAGAATGTTAAATGGATCAGCGAGGCTCAGGAATATAGTCACAATACAAGCTTAATGAAATTTATTTATCAGCTTTATTTATCTCCCAAACGCATGTGTGAATCCATGCAGGCCGACATTGAACATGAAGAGTTTTGTATAATGTCAGGGGGATTCTGTTGGATGGTGGTCATTATATAGAAAAATACAGATGAAAACAGCTTAAGAAATACTAGGTTCCTTTTATTCAAGGTTTACATTACAAAGACATTATAAAATAAAAAGCATTCGCACTTCTGTCGAAGCCACTGACCCCAAGTCTCTGCAAGCAGCGGCGCCAATCACTGAATGAATCAAATCAGCTATTGTTTAATTTTGATCTCAAATGTAATGTTTAGGCTGCAAAAAGAAAAAAAAAAGGTTATTAGTTTTTACAATTATTAGTATTACAAGAGTTATGACATAATTTGCAAGGTAATTCAAATTATAATGTGAGAAACTCCACAATCATCTTTCAGTTTCAGTGCCATCTAGTGTTGAAAAGAAGGGATAAATCTTTGGAAGTACAAGATCTGAGAGATGGCCTGTATTATTCACTGCACGTCTGGCACAAAAAGTGCTTTAACAAAGGTTTAGGAGAGCTCTGTATATACAATTTTCACATTGTTCTTTGCTTTTGGGGCATTTCTGAATTTTTATTTTGTCTGAACACTTTTGATTTATGTTTCAAAACATAAAAACTGTTCATTCTCATTTTTTGCAGTGAAAAGATTTAAAAAGTGTAATAATCTGAATTTTATTTTTGTGCACAATTTCAGGTTTGTTGTAGAATTATTGTGTAATGTAATGGAAGAATATTTGTAAAAAAGAAGTACTAAATGAATGAGCTGATACTTTTTCGTGTCTGACATGTTTAGTATTTGTGACAAAATTGTTATTTCAGCATCTTTATGTTATGCATAATTTACTATGTTAAATGAAATAAGGGATTTGTATCCACTCATTCAAAGAATTATTATTGATTTCAGTTACAAGCTTCTCCTTTGAAGTATCTGCTTTTCAAGGTCTCGGTAGACTTTTGTGAACAGTTACTCTATTTTTCCAGAACATATAAATGTCAGGAAATCCAGTTTCCTGGACAAATCTTGTAGTTTTCTAACAGCTGGTCGTCTGGTAAGTTGTGGGGATCATAGTCAAGTCAAATTTTTTGACTTAAGCATGTAATCATCAGAATAACTTGCAGAGCTGCACTTTTCCATACAAACCTCATTCATTTCACTTATTTTTTTGCCACTCTGTTACTCTCGCTGAAGGGGCGTGACCTGGTGAGACGGGGACATCACTGCAATACCACTATAGGAAATCAGCATTCATTTTTACAATCTTATCCCAGACTTTTCTGAGTAAAACTTCAGTCTTTATATTTATGTGAGATACCCCAGCCGACTAAAGCGCTTAGCAACAAGTATTACTGGAGTAAGAGGCGCATTTCGAAGCTGTTTACAATGCTGGACGTTTTCAAACAGAGCTCTGCTCCACTGATGTTTACACACCTATTGAAGCTTTGTCTTGGGTTATGTTTGCTTGAATGTAGCTTGGAATGCAATCTGCAGAATTCGGTGGAGTATTCCTCAGAAATCTTAGCTCGTGTTTACTGGAAGGCCATGTTAATAAGGGAAGGAAACCGAGGTTATTACTCTACAGTGTAAAAATGTACACATGTACATTCAGTAATATTCAACGGGAGCTGCATGAACCCACTGATCTCCTGTGACGGCGATCCTGCAGGCTGTTCCAGTTCAAACTCTTCACATGTTTAGTGTTGAAACTTGGTCTGCAACCCTCCGTGACAACTTTGAGGAAGTGAATTGATATATCACTTATGTAAGTCATTAAAAGTTCAGAGGTTTCAGCATCTCACTGCCTACATTACATCTTTTATTTCCCATTACAGAGTCTGTAACAGGAGCAATAAATGGTTTTTGCTCTTTTCAGACATCCATGTAAACACCACACACATTGCTCTGGTCTGAACTAGCAAACCAAAATCAAGTGGGAATATGTGGGAAATCTGTGACAAAAGTAACATAAACCGATGCCCGATAACCCTTTCTTAACAGAAACGTCACTGGACAAATAGTAACGTTTGTGAATGAAGCGCAAGCTGCTGAGCAATGAAGCTTCACTAAAATAAATAATCATATAATGCTACGTCATCATATGTCATGCGGGGCTCGCCGCAGAAGCTTGGTTTAAATCAAACTAGGTCTGTTTTGGCTTGTATCAATTTGGATCAGCTTCAGTGAATGCAGCATTGATATCTTCTCAAACAAACTGAAGTAAAACTGCTGCGATTGAATCGAACTAAAGAGGCCGCTGTGAAATGAACGATTGGAATCTGTTTTTGGAACAACCTGGAGCTATTGGAGAGAACTACAACTGTTCCAGGCATAAATGGGTGGGTGTGGCTGAAAACTGTGAATTGACATTATTGCTATTGGATTGCTCCGAATATTCAGAGGTGTATCCTTATGTAAATGAGGTTGGAGAGTGGATCTTTCACCCTCTAAAGAAATATTGAATCTACAACACAAGGTACAGCGTGTGAACAAATCTGCAGATGCTCGAAAGACCAGTGTGAAAGCACCTGATGATCGTGATTGGCTGATGGAGATTCTAAATATGGTTGGTGTTTTAATGGAAAAGTAGATGAAACAAGTTTATATTCATTTCATTTCATTCCTGCTTATAATGACAGCCTTGTAAGACATAACTGAACCCAGAAATTTTTTTATGTTGCGAACCGTATAAAGAGACTTAAACGAATGCAGGGTTCATTCTGAGAAAAGTTCACTTTTGTCATGAAATAAATCTTAAAAAAGACATTTCTCACTTATTCTTCATTTTTTCTCAGGGGGATGCGGATAAAAATAAACTTTTCCGCTTGTTTCAACAGAAACAAGCAGAAAAGTTCCTGAACCCTGGGAATCCTGAGACTTTACACAGAGACTTCTAAAAAGAACAAACCTGCCCCTAGTTGCCAGTCTGCTATTATCCAGATGTTGTGATGGTGTTGGGTGTAAAAATGTACGATATCCGCTTCAGACACAGTGAACAGGGGTCGGGGTCAGACGAAATCCTGGATCAGGGGCCAGACTTCCAAACTTTACTAAAACACTGACAAATTTCAGTTTAGCATGTGAGAAACTTTCACAAACACCCTTAGGAAAAATTTGAACTTGTGAAAAATGAAAACTCGGATGTCCCCTTTAAAAATGAAAAAGCAATTTAAAAACATTCACCTCATGCCCTACAGGGTTTTATACTTATCAAGGTGAAGCGCAGAAACCGCACAGGTTTCTCTTTTACTATTCCGGACAGGGCTCTTTCCAACAAAGCTTACAACTCCATCCAGAAGCATGTAAATTCTTTCTCCTCGTCACAGACAGAAGATGACGGCACCTATTGTGGATGCATTCTTCCTCTCCAGTCTCTGATTTCGCTCCTTTTCTGCTGGCACAAAAAGTTGTGAAAGGAAATGTTTTATTCAGAGCCAGAGCCGTTCCTTTGTGTGAAATTTTGAATCTCATTTCAAGAGGCGTATTGCAACACCTTACTGACAGCACAATTGCAGATGAACTTTGACTCTGCTCATTTATTGCCTGCCACCTACTCTGTCTTGACTTTGTTTGCATGTGTTTAAATGACATAAGGATGCTTCATTAGCATAACACTTTTTTACCGGGGAATGGAGGTGTTTACGATGGGTTAAGGTCAGTGCAATTGATATTCAGGCAATGCAATCGATACTGCTTGACAATTTGCGCCCCAGTGAGTCTCCACGACGGTCTGTAATCAATATTGCTGCTCTCCAAAGAGCTGGTGATTATTAGTATTAGGAAGTTTACGTGATAGATGTCTTTCTAACTGTGACGGGTGGTGACAGAAGTGGTGGGGGTGTTCCGAGTCATATTTTCAAGCAGTAAAACATACAGTAAATCTTCTCGAGGGAGAATTAGCTAATGATTTAAACCATAAACCTCAAATACAGCTAACTCTATAAAATATACTATCCTCCTACATAACTTCCACGTGGTTGCAATAGATTTACTTGTAATTTTTTATTTTTAAAAGAGCTGTATTTTTTCAGGCTAAAAAAAAGTATGAAAGGTTTTGGAGGAAATCTCATAAATATGTCTCTTGCAACTGAAATATAACTTTAAGCAGCAAAAATCATAAGTTGGAGTCTTTTAATCTAATTAAGTGAGTTCTGGAAAATATGGGTCCATGAGCACCATTTATATTATTATAGCAGAAATGTTTAACCTTTTAAACACAACACGGCGTGTGCTTTAAGAGTCAAATATGAGAAATATGTCTGCAATCACAGATGTAAAACGAAGACTTGCTTGGGATGTTGATTAAAAAAAGCAACTATTGTGTTGAATTACAGCGATTTCCATCAGGGGAACCCTTTTTCTCCAGGCCTCCAGATTGCTTGTTCTCTTTTATCCCAGAGCCAACAGGAGGCTCTCTCCGGAACATTCCACATTCTCTTCCATAACTCTGATTGTAATCAACATATTCAACACTTCAACAATTAATTTGATCGCTAGGTTTAATGCTTCACTGCACTTTTGTTGCTAAGTTGCATAAATGATGCCATCTTCACAGCTGTAAAGAAAGTTTGGTTCCAAAATGTACATTTTGAAATAAACCATTTAATTTTTTCCTAAACCTATAACCCATGACCCATTTCCCTCCAAATCAGCAGGGGCGATCAGCGTTGCCAGGTGTTACTCATGAGGCTGTGCAGGAGTCACAGCTTCTGTGTGCAAGAGAAAGCAGACCATGTCCCTCCACAGAGTGTATGTATCCCGCAGGAGCCCAGGAGGTATCCACTGACCGGGTCTAGAGGGCTGCCGCCGGGCAAGCTGGGTCACCCGGGCGTTTGGATGGCCACATTCCAGCAAGGGCCCAGCGAGATCCCACACCTGGGTCCAGAAACCCACACGCCACTGGAATAAGCGGGATGAAGGCACCCTGGAGCTGCGCTCGTCTGGCCTGCCCACCACCGTCTCCAGAAATCCGCTGAGTGACTTTTAATTATTTATTTTTGTGCACCATTTTTTAATAATAAGTCACCCACCGCAGCTTTGAACAGTGTATCCGTGTTTCTCTTGCGAAACCTGCGTCACAATGTTTTTTATTAGCAAAGTACAACAAATAACAAGTAAAAGTGAATATTTATGCAAATACAAAACTTACAAATCATTAACTATTTTGCACCACAGCTTGCATAAACAACTCTATTATGATTTTGAAAGGTTCGTTATTTGGTTTTGGGAACTGCCAACAACATGCCAGGTGAAAAATCTTTTTCTTACGATTGCACATTTGTTTTATCAGATTTTACAAAGACCCACAAATTTTTGGTTTGTAGTTAGTTCGTACAAAACCCACTCTCATTAGCATTTAGAACGTTACACACATATTTTGCATTCTACAGCAACTGTGGTAGAACTTAAACATTTGAAAATCAACAATGAATGAAGCTTACATCGATTTCAACCAAAAGAAACCTTTTATTGAACTATATTTTATTGAAACAGCTCTGTCTCCATCCAAAGATGTGAATCAAATTCATGCAAAAAGCTGGGATATCCCTTAAAAATATTTGTGAATAAAGAACTGTTTTAATCCAATGAGTCGAAGAGAACAAAATCATAACTTCCTGATAATCAGGCGGCAAATATCAAAAGAAAAATGGAGGCTGCAGCATTAGGAGAAGCCTTTTTTCATAAATAATAACTTGTCTTTGAACACATAGATTTCTAAGATGTTGTCTTGCTTTTGGGAACGCACCCGGTCAAGATGGTTCTGGGAGGAGATGATCTTGAACTACTTTTAAATCACAGAATTTAGGGATTTTAGAACAACCAAAACACCATTTCAGTTCTTTGATGAAATTGATCCATTGGTCGGTCCATTAATGCCGCCCCAGAACAGAAAAACACATTGTGATTGCAATGCATTATTCTGTTTTTTATTTATCTTATCGGATAAAAAGTTTGTCCTATTCAGTTGTGCGCATAAATTTATAAATGTATGCGGTATGCACATCTTGGGGTTTCCATCCAGGGTTTTCTTGTTATGCAATATTGCAAAATTTACTTAAAAAAGCTGCTGCTGCAAAAGGCATAAGTTCCTAGACCTGAAGGAGGCCTTTTATCAGGTCCGGAATCTGCCCTCGGTTTCTGTCCTTTTTCTGTAATCTCTCTGTTTTTCTCGTAAAACTGCTTGTTAAGAGAGTTAGGGTGCTGTAGAAACAGGCAAATAGTTCCTATTATTAGCCAATCAAAAAGTAGCAGCTAATGTCATACACACTACAACCCCCCAAGAATCTTCTTCTTAGGGTACGTATATGTACTCTGGTGCATTCCATTGATGACACAGTACCTAGTACAAGCAGCTCGAGTCAATCAATTAATGAAACCCTGTTATCTAAAATATTATGAATAACCACATTTAACAATATTGTCATCAACCATGCTGCTGTCATAAACTGGGAACAGATCCATCATTGAATAAAAGCCATGTAATGATTCCAGCATCATGCGCATGTAGATTCTTGTTGGTCAGTTTACTATATTGGAGTTTGGTAAATAAATACATTTAACAAACACAAAGATTGATAGAGGAACAGAACCCGATGGGTCTTGGAGATTCTGGAAAAGCAATTTTGAAGTTAACTAGCAGAAGAGAGGCCTGTCTCAGCCTGGGAAAGTTTTCTCTTCTGCGTTACGAACTATACCACTAGCTAATAGCATCTGAGGAGGCACCAAACAAACAGCCCATCACCGGAATGAACGCATGTACCTATTTAGCTTCTGATAGATACGTTTGGTCTAGCCGTACTACATGTGCTATTGATTGATTATCTGTACAACTCAGAAGTTCTGCGGAACTTTAAACTTTTAGTTGGTCCTGTCACAGTCAGAGAGGCTGTGAATGAATTATATGGCACCGTGGGAAGTGAGTGTGAAATCGGCGTATTACAACTGTACATCAAGCCTCTAACCATCTGAAGAGCAAACACACGTCTGTGAGAAATGCTACAGCTGGTAATAGCATTATAGAATGTTATTTATTTGGTGGAGTTTATTGCGCTTTTCGAGGCACTGGTGGAGCTGTAAGTAGTCTCATTAATACGAGGCTACAAGCGTGAAGACTCAAGGCAACTCCAAGATATGATTGATTCAAAGGTCTACTGATATCAGTCTAAACATTTCTACTAGCAAGAATATGATTCACTTTGAAAATGAAATTATTGCCGAATGGCTCTAAGTGCAATAATAAATGAATTGGAATAGGAATTACCTCCCTGGATATAAATTATGCATGAGGGTATTCAGAAAGTTGAGTAATGGCCTTGCATTAAAGTCCGAGTCAGAGCTGCCTCTGTGCGTGCAGGCGGCCATGTTGGGAGGACAGAAAGAAAGACTCGCAGCTGGAGTGTGTGACTTCTATGTTATCAGTCACTTCCATTATCCTGGATCAAATTATCTCTGCAGGGATCCTTTGTCACGACATAGTCATTTTCTTGCTTTACCTTTGTATCACATTCATTCATGTTTCAAAGGCTGCTGTCTCTGATCCTCTCGCCCCTGTCACAAATTCCTGGATTGGAATAGGAGCATGTTTCATAGTCAGTTGCTGGTTCTGACATATAGAGATACAGAATTCATCATTCCTCACCAGCAGTCTTGTGTTCAGGGTCAGGATGCACAGGAAGAAACTAGCAAAACCTATAGAACAAATGCCTTGACTACAGCAACAATCTGAGAGAAGCAGTATTTTCTAAATATTTGCTGGCCACATTGTTGACATTGCTACGGTTACTGGCATCTCATCGATGAAGCTTTTGATTAATATTGAATTTGCTAATATAAAATCTATAGCTATTTTTCCACTTAGTTCCACTTTAGCCGTTTGTGGCTTTTGAGAGCTGCTTGTAGTTCTGCATATCCTCAAACTTTGATTGAGGCTGGGGTCCACCTGATCATTCAAGGGTCTTCCCTTTTCCAGCTTGGAACTAGCATCTACGGTCAGGATCTTTCAGCTTAGGAGTTTATTTACTTTACTGCTTATCTAACTGTTTTTTCTGTTGCTTTAGTCTGATTTCCATGTGGTGGCTGGTGAACAGTTTGTCGAGGGATCCTTCAGAACTAATGGAGATGAACGAACTTGCACTGGGTTTGAGTAGTTTGGTTTCCGCTGTGAGGTGACTGCATCTACAAAGGGTTTCTCCTTTCGGTGTGCCCAGTGTGGCAATGTCATGTAGCTCTCCATGTGAATTTGAATTGTCAGTGTGGGTTTTTCCTCTGGGAGCTCCGTTTTTTTCCTTACAATCTAAAACATATGCTGTAGCTATGTGCTAGTAACCTAGATGTTCCCTTTCAGTCGTTCAATTGACTAGTGGAACCCCTCAAAAAGGCCCTTTCTGAGGTCGTTCCATGCAGGCCGACACTAAACTTGAAAAAGGTTAGCTGCTAAGGCCATGGCAACCTATGTGGGAATGCCTACTTCCCCTGGACCAGTGATAAACCCTAGTCCCTTTTAGTCGTTCTCTACAATGTTTTTTGTTGACGAGATCAATGTATGGAAACTCTCCTGAGGACCCCAAATTACTCCAAACTATTTTGCGTAACTAGGGCCACTGAGCACCCATTGTGCAAGTGTAGGTGATTAATGTACCAGCTTGGAACAGATATAAACCACTCTGATGCTAGCCCAAGCATCCATGCTTTGCGAAGACCGAACATGGTTTGTGGACTCCCTGCAAAAGTGAGAATTGGCACATCTAGTTTGGGACCCCTGTGAGTTTGCCTACGAGCTGAGTGGAAGCTTCCCAGGGCATCTCAGTGGGTCATCCAGAAAACCTGGCTACATGAATTATTTTTAGTTTTCAAGGCGTGGTGCCCATTCTTCAAACAGGAGGCTCACTCCTGAGAGAAGAGAAAGCTGGTATTATAAAGAAAGTCGAGCCAGTCCCTCTGACACAGATCCCCAGACCTACAAGGCGAGACAACAACAATCTGTCCCCGACAGATGTTGTTGACCTTGATACCATGACCATCTCGGGACTCGCTGAAGTGGTCTCATTCATATGCAGGAGCCTAAGTAGAATTACTGAGGCCGCATATGCCTCAGGAGCCTCTGAAATAGTTTCACAATGACCACTTGGCTAGAAGTCACTCCCTTGAGCAGTCAGCAAGGACCTGGCATGTTCTACTAAAACTGTGCCTGCATGCCCAGCGTAATCCCGTGAAAAAAGATGACCCGTGAAGGAATCCGATAACTTTTCTATCTCTGTTGACCTTCTCTCAGAGGAGAGAGAATGGGAGGCCAAGCTAGACCTGTCTTTGCTATGGCCAGTGGACGACCTACCTGAGGGGCAGGCAACTCTTCATCAGAGAGTTGCCTGACGAGAGTTGTCCGACGCTCTCTGACGAGCGGGGATGGCATCAGGAAACGCCTTAACCCGAATCATGCTCAAGGTTTCAGAGGAGTATGAGCGAGTGGAGTGTCACAAGCCAACCGAGAAGCAGCCGTCAACATTCCTCTCAAAAAACATCCACCGAGAACGTCAATGTGTGCTTCATTCCACATAGGCCCAAACACACACAATTCTTGTCACCCCCCTTTCAATGGGAAAACCCCTTGCAGCCAGGAATATCAAAGATCTGCCTATTGCCATATTTAAGACGGTATTGTTTGGATTGCGAGTGTTTGGAACACTGGAACAGGCTTGGGTGGAGATCAGAAGGTGCAGTAGTACGACGGATAATGCTATCTGGGCTAGCACAGAGGAATGCAGGTAAGCAGCCTTCTAATTTTCCTGCGGTAGCGCTGACTATTAATGTCAAATACCTAATATTTATGGTATTCCTAAATATATTATGCTGTTCGCTGATTATATAAGAGAAATATCGCATACAATGACAGTATTGCTGGTTTATATTCTAAGTAACTCACCCAGTCAGAAACTAAAGACCTGTTTTACAACCCAAGAGACAAAGCTATCCTTACGCATCATGAATTATTTACTCAATTTTCTCTATTATTCATGCTTATCTTGGGTATGTCATATAACAATATATATGTTTATGAGGTGTACAGCCTACTGAGCCATGATCATGTCTGATTGACGAAAACATAATAAATAATACATTTTATGTGTAATAATCCACTGAGCCAAAAATACACAATGTGTTTCCAATTAATGTGTGTAAAGGAAAATATTCTAGTTAAATGTGGTTCATTGCCTTTTTCCATGGTGCTCTAAATACCACATTCCCTATTATCCCATGACATCAAATCACACATTTTACATAATTAGGTGTATAACAATTAGAACAGTGATCTTTTATTTGTGTAATCATGAACCACCTGTTTCCAATTAAAACCAACCCTGCACAACAACAGGTCAGCACAAACCTTCAAATTACCATGGCTGTTCTGACATTTAAAATTATTAACTGAATTAGATCTATTTACTGAATGAATCTCTAGAAGCATCTCAAGCTCTGCCAGTGCAATAAAAAAATCAAGTGAAGCTCAGTGATTGCCTGTGAAGACATTTTTGGATTTGTGGGACTCTGTGAATAAGTTAAACAGCATATAAACAGCATTTGACTGATTAAATGAAATTGCCAAGTAAAACTGTCTGAAGGCTCTGAAAGTTGAACCCCCAAATGCCATAAATCGACATTTTTGTATGCAGTGCCTCTACGTGTTTTGGTTCAATTATTCGTCTTGAGTAATTCATCCTTCTTAGGATCACAGGCGTCAGCTGGGAACTATTCGAGCTCACTTTTGGTATATCCAGGACAGATTGCTAGCCCCCTGCAGGGCTACAAATACTAACCATTCCCACTGACACTGACTCCTGTAGGCAATTTAGTCACCAATCAACCTGCCATTCTTGTTTGTGGACTCTATGGAAGCTAGAGAGCCAGAGGAAACAAGAACAAGACGAACAAGCTTAGTGCCAATAAGTATAAAAAGTTTTCAACATAAATTTAAATGCTCAATAGCAATAAAAGCAATACTAGTGGTAATGCTATCCAACCCAGCATTGCACAAATCAGCAAAATAATGTAAAGGAAAGATTTCAAACCCCTTCAATTTTGTATGAAATGGATCCAAACTTTATTCATCTCAGCCAAACTGCACGAGAGCTTGTTGGCATACACAGACACTGAACTGCGTGAAGCCTGTCGTTATTTCTACACGTTTATGGTGGATTTAGTTTGTGAAGTGATGACACTTACACAGAACTCTTCGGTGCTTTTTGGATTTTATTCACATCCCTTTGTTGCTCATTTCTCATTTCAACAACTTCATGCTGACTTTTGACATTACACACTACATTACCCATGACTCCCAAACTACAAGTGGGGTGTGGTCAAAGCAATTCAAAGATGTTTTTGTAGGCAATAGGTATCTGCTCCACAGCCACATTAGCATTAGAGCAGTAGTGTCACATTTCGATGGTGACTTTCCCCTAGCAAAATATAAGCTTGGAATTTGTAAACAAATCAGATGGTGAACACTGACACCAAGCACAGGGCGTGACAATGAAGACAAACCTCACCTCCATCAAAACAATGCACATCAATAAAGCCTGGTTCCGTGTAACTGTGCTAAAAAATGTGTACGTGTTGACAGAACCTTGGGATATTTGGACAAAATCTGTGCAGGGCAAAGAAGAACAATACTTATCCTGAGATCACTACTTGCCTCAAAAGGGCTCACCAAGCTCATCTTACCTGCCAAACTCAAATTCCTGAATATAATGATTATAATAAATCGTACATCTCTCTTTTAAAGCAGTCTGTGTTTTCTGTTACGTTTGAGTCTGAATAAATATTACCTGCCCTTCCCAGTGCCAAAGTATGCAGCTACAGTACCACACCAATGGGATTGATAACTACTGGAAATGACATGGCATGACAAAACAAAAGCAGTTGCCTTCATGCAGTTCTCTCAGAGTTCCCCAGATGCTGAGACCCAGGCTCATTCTTTTGCCCAGATTGAACAACCCAAGCATTTTCAGACTGCATTCGTTTGAAACAATGCAGACTGAATCATTATTTGAAACAATATTTCTTATCACCAGCATAGACGGACGTAACCTTAATCTAAAGTCTCATGTAAGCAGTTTCTTCACCGTAGTGAGGAGGAGTAGGATGATGAAGTGCTGAAGGTGACAGATCCGCTCCACTAAATGCATCTATGATAGATTAGAATGTTTGTGCGAAAGTGTTGCTGCTTGTGAATACGGGGTGTTTAGGAAGTTTGGTCAGGATGCACGATGGAATATGAGTATCTCTCTCTCTCTCTCTCTCTCTCTCAATCAATCACCGTTGCGGAAGAGCCACCTGCACTCTATTCATCTGCAGCTGCCGTGATGCAGAATATCCTGCTGGATCCAAACGCAGGAGCACAGAAGCTGGAGGGACAACCCTAGAAGGGAAAGCTGGAGGAAGGAGAGACATTTGGGATTATTAAAGCTATTTATCAGATCTCCCAGACGTTTGTGACCCCCCTTCATCAAGCCCTGATGTCAGTGACTCGTCATCATTAGCTCACTCACTTTCTTTGTTTTAAGCCCTTATGCTCACAACTCACTGCTAAAATGAAACGTGTCTCTTCTGTGCATCTCCTTTTATTTATTTGATAAGCTTTCTGTACGTAGTTCATTTGGATTCTTTTAATTTAATGTTTACACTTAAAAAGTGTTTCTTTACGGAGAAATCAATCATAAATTGTGTATAGTTTTAGGAAACATGGCTGCTGAGCTCAATCAGTCGTATATTTGCCTCATTAACTTCATTTGTTCTCTATAAAACTTAGTCTAGGCGATTATATGCTATTATGAGTTTAATTTTTTTCTATTTTTATGATAAATAACCACAAACGACTCTCTCTAACTGGACAGCATTTGATCCAATGCTCTTGAAACACTAAAATTTGTGCATGAGAAAGATTAAAATGCATATGTTTGAGTAATTCTAAAGGAAAATGATCAAGTATTGAAATCTGTGTCTTGATCCGTGTTCTGAATCTTTCCGAGGGCAGATTTCAAAGCTGTTTGTCACTAAACCAAAAATAAAAGTGTCCTCTTTTTCTCAGAATTTGGAGGATGCATGGCCACCATCCTTCATGACCTCAGATATCCCAAGATGCTTTTTGTTTTTTTCAACAGAATCAACATAAATTAAAGCTGCAAGCAGCGATCAAGGGCTCGAGCACCTACGTCGCCATCGCCTCTCGGTGACCAAGTCGTTACAATGCGCTCTACGACTGATCCTTAGTTAGAAGACGTATTTAAGTGAGATCTGTTCAAATTACCTTATGATACAGGCAACTCAAATAAAAAAAATCCCATTTCAAAGCATCATGACCCCAAGGCGGCGCCAACGAGTCTAAATATTTACAAATTGAAATATTTTTTGGACTGTTTTGGCCAATGATCTGGTAACCTATGTCAAAATTGTTAAAAATGCAGTTTAAATGCTGTTCCACCTGTGATCACTTGGTGGCGCAATAACTGATGATTGAGTAAAGTTCATTTTTACAGCTTTAAGAGTCAAAAATAGAATTAAAATGAAAACACACACCAAAGCGTTTCTTTCTCACCGCATTCATTATCTTATGCTATAATTATCTTTATTTGTTTCTTACATTTTGAAATGTTGCCAGATTATCCAAGAATTATTAGATTATCACCCTTCAAATATCTAGTTTCATAACTGTGTATTTCCCTGGGATATTATTTTTGATGAACTAAAACGAGTGGTAAACCAACAATTACCCATAAATAATAGTAAAGCATATGTGATATTAACTGTTAACTAGATGATCATCGTAAGAGCTAGTTTGATATGAGCATTGCAGCATCAATCTGTAGCTCTGTTCTGAACAATCTGCAGCTTTCTAAGGTGTGTTTTATTTGTCGCAGTCCAAACAACTGAACAATACTCCATGCATACATTTTTTTAAAGTAAGAGGTGAAAGAAAGAGCATTTTTTGGATACTGCAGTACAATTTGGCATGTCCTTGGTAATGCAGTTGATATGTTGTTACCATCCCTGCACATTATAGTGTTTAGAAACACACTGATAAAAACCTTGTATGGAGCTGCTGGTGTATACTTTGAAACAGGGTTGGAAGAAGTACAGGACACTGCCACTATATAAACAGCGACAGAAACATTATTCCATTGTGGAAATGATAGAACAATGATGGAACTGAGTCACTCTGAATAAAACTAAATGTTTACCTGCCTTTCCTTTGCATTATTGGCACCTTGTTATACTGATATATTTTTATGCTGAAATAATGGACTTTATGTTATTGTTATCACCGGTTGAGCATGATCAGAATGTGCACATCTAACATGAATTTAGGTTCAATTGACATTTTAAACATGACAAAATTGTATTAGGTTGTCAAATTCTGATCACGTGGAACTGATATTCACAATAAAAATCACATAGATCCATAAATAGATTTACAGGGCAAAACAAGCTGTTTCAGTTTCATTGTCTATTAGGCCCTTTATGCTTCATCACAATTAATGTGTGGTATTTATCCTATAAGTTACACACAAAACCTCAAAATAGGCATTGTGATTTCATTACAGTCTTTCTGCTTTGCTTTTTTTGCACATGGACTAAAAAGCATCACAAGGGAGTTTATTACAAATAAATGCAAACATTTCACAAACAAATATCTTTTAAGTAGTAAGTCTAATGCAAATAAAATATAAACATCTAAAGCTTTTTACATTATATCACATCAACACATTTTTACTTTGTTTTATCCTTCTTTTTTCGTTAAATGTTAATTATTCTAATGATTACGCAAATAAAATATGAACATCTGAAGTTTGTATAATGCTGTACATTTGCTGTAATGCTGTACAATATTCACTGCTGTAAGCAACTTGCATTGGGCGATTGCATTCTTTTAAACTTATATTTATAATTAAACAATGTGTTACAAGTAAATTTGACATCTACGCGGCATATAAGCAAAATAAAAATGAAAACGTCTTCACGAGTAAACATTTTATATGAACTCCATTGGCTTAGTCTGTGCAATCACGTGATTGAATGCGCGTTCACGCAGAGGGGAGCCGAAACTGCAGCAGCGCTGCAGAAGAGACACTGCTGTCATAGAGGGTCTCAGCGAAGCACGGGAGATCAACTACTTTCAAACTCTCAGAGAGAGAGCGAGAGAGATGACAGCACCGAACTGGACGATCGCGAACGAGACACAGTGACTGTGCGCTAGTAGCGGTTGGCCACAAACTCGGAGAGAGAGTGAAACCGGAGCAGACGCGCATGTTAAATAGTTCGTCTCCGGACTCTGACTGGAGCAGCGAAACGTCAATCACTCTCAACACGCACGCACATAAAAATAGTATAAACATAAATACAATATAAGCTCTTAAGCCCGAGAGTCCCAGGTACCGGGGACTTGCCCCCTTGTGCATTACATTTTCGCTCATAGCTCATTTACCCTGTGAGGGACCCCACACATATCACATACCGTTGTGCTCAGCGGAAACTCCGGAGTATAATTCATGACCAAGTTTTTGCTCTGCCAGACTGCCACTGTTTCCATTCCACAGCCACTCTCTTAAAGCCACTGTACACCGCCTGGCCCCTGGGGGGGTTTCCCCTACAGCCATTTTAAGGGTTTTTTGCAAAATAATTAACTTCCTTTTGATTTTGGAAAATCGCTGCAATTGACTTTTTTGTTTGTCTTGATCTGCAAAATAAGTGTGGCAATTTTCAAGCATGTCCTTTAAACACAGTCTGAAATAGCAGTAAAAAACAGAAGAAAATGCTATATTGCATGCTGCCATTAGGTGGCGCTATAACTGACACTGTATTTCGCTCTATGAAATCCTTCAGACGTGGACTCTTAACACGCTTGACAAATTTTAACCCGATCAGAAATTGCATTGCTGAGTTATTAACCACTTCCTGTTCATATAAAAAGTTTGACTTTCGAGGACTGCCATTCGCGCATCGTAAAATGAAGTCAAAAAAGCTTCGCAATTTAACATCCCATATGCCTTGCAAAATACTGAACAACTTTGGAGATGAACAGATGAATTCTCTAGGAGGAGTTTGTTAAAGTATGAGACATGCAAAAGTGCGATTTTAAGGGTTTTTTGCAAAATATTTAACTTCCTGTTGATTTTGGAAACTCGCTCCAATTGACTTTTTTGTTTGTCTTGATCTGCAACACAAGTGTGGCAATTTTCAAGCATGGCATTTAAACACAGTCTGAAATAGCAGTAAAAAACAGAAGAAAATGCTCAATTACATGCTGCCATTAGGTGGCGCTATAACTGACACTGTATTTCGCTCTATGAAATCCTTCAGACATGGACTCTTAACACGCATGACGAATTTTAACCCGACCAGACATTGCATTGCTGAGTTATTTACCACTTGCTGTTCGTAGAAAAAGGTCGACTTTCGAGGACTGCCATTCGCGCATCGTAAAATGAAGTCAAAAAAGCTTCGCAATTTAACATCCCATATGCCTTGAGAGAATACTGAACAACTTTGAAGATGAACAGATGAATTCTCTAGGAGGAGTTCGTTAAAAGTACAAAGCCTGAAACTATGCTCAATTTCATACAATAGTAAAAAATAACTGACTTCCTGTCGGTTTTGGAAACTGAATCCTATTGAGTTTTTTGTTGGTCCTGATCCCTTACATAAGTGTACTGATTTTCAAACATGTACTCGCAATACAGCCTGAAATACAAGTATAAAACAACAGAAAATGGTCTATTACATGTTGCCACTAGGTGGCGCTATAACTGACACTGTATATCGCTATTTGCATTTGTTAAGATATTCACTCTTAACCTACATGGCGAATTTGAACTGGATCGGACATTGCTTGGCCGAGTTATAACAACTTCCTGTTTACGACAAAATTTCGACTTTGGATGACCGCTGTGCGCACATAGTTTATCAAAGTCAAAAAAGCTTCGCAATTTAACATCCCATATGCCTTAAGATAGTGCTGAACGAGTTTTGCGACGAACAGATGAAATCTCTAGGAGGAGTTCGTTAAAGTACGACGTGAGCAAAAATGGCTATTTTTAGAGGTTTTTGGGAAATAGCTGACTTCCTGTCGATTTTGGAAATGAGATCCCATTTACTTATATTTAAGTTTTAGTACCCTACACATGCGTGGCGAATTTCATTCGCCTACGACAAACTCATAGCGCATCATAAGCTACAACGCGTTAGGTGGCGCTCTAGAGTCATTTTACCACACCCGCTTTTCGAAACACAATTAGACGTAAATTTTCACCGGTTCTGATGTGTGTGCAAAAATCTAGGCGTTTTCACGCATGTTTAGGCCCTCAAAAGTGCCCGCAAAAACACGTTAGAAGAAAAAAAATAATAATAATAATAATTAAAGCTGCAAGCAGCGATCAAGGGCTCGAGCACCTACGTCGCCATCGCCTCGGGTGGCCAATTGGTTACAATGCGCTCTACGACCGATCCTTAGTTAGAATACGTATTCAAGCGAGAACTGTTCAAATTACCTAATGACACAGGCAACTCAAGTAAAAAAATCCCTTCTCAAAGCGTCATGACCCCCAGGTGGTGCTAACGAGTCTAAATATTTATGAGTTGAAATATTTTTTGGGACTGTTTTGGCCAATATTCTGGGAACCTGTCAAAATTGGTAAAAATGCTGTTCCACCTGTGATCACTTGGTGGCGCTATAACCGATGATTAATGTTGTAGATGTGTTAGACAGGGACTTTTAGTATACTTGGTACATTTGGGATCGATCAGACATTGTATGGCTGAGTTATAATAACTTCCTGTTTATGGCGAAACGTCAAATTTCGATGACTGGTGTACATACATCGTTTATCAAAGTAATAAAAGCTTCGCAATTTAACATCCCACATACCTTAAGAGAAGATTTCTGGAGTTTGAAAGTGAGCAGATAAAATCTCTAGGAGGAGTTCGTTGATTTAATAATAAGACTAAATAAAACTATCTTGCTTGGAAGTAATTATAATATATATAATATAATATAATATGCGTGATTGGACTGGTGCTGTGTCATGAGAAAGAAGCTTCGTGACATGGATTTTATTTGAAGGTTGACTCCATTTTTTATTTGAAAACAAGAACATAACATGAATCATGGAAATCACGAGATTCGAAACAAGGCTTTAATGAAACCATCAGCTGGGCTCTAGAGAAACCCTTTAATATATTCGTCCAGTGCTTCCAGGCAGAGCAGGACCTCCAAAGAGACTCCTATTCTCACAACCTTCAGTAATGGACCTTCGTTCATCAGTGAAGTGCACAGCCATGAACACCTCCACCAAACAGTTCCATGCTACAACAGTCCCAGTATCCGAGACAATCTTGGAATCTCAGGAAATACCAGCAATGAAGCTGCTGCTGCTGATGATGATGATGACCAGGTTGGAGTCTCCACCGTCAATCTCAAAGGAGAGAAGACAAACATTTAGTTGCAGAACTGATTGCAGATCCACGACAGCAAATGTGTTTGTACTACACTGGTGTCTTCAACATCATTACTGTTTAAACTTTCTAACTTTACCTGTATTTAGCATTTGCTCTGATTTACTTGTTTCACCATCAGTATTACATTCAATCCACTGTTTAACAAGTTTTATTATTCAAACTCTAGCAATAAAAAACCCTAACATTTACATATGCACTGTTTAACTGTACTACAGTGAAGAAGGTTAACATTTCTTTGTAATTCTGATATTGCTGTGGAATATATATTCCCCACAAGTACAACTATAAGTTATATTTTACTTTAATATATGAGTATACTGTAATAAAAACTAAAGCAAACCACAGTTTATTGCTTCACTAGAACCAAGTTAATCTATAGTTAATTTAAGATTACTTAGAAATACTGTATTATACTGTATAAATCTGAAATTTCTAAATTAAACAAATACAGTAATTACATTATATGATTACAGCATTTTTAACATGTTGCTTTAATTGTTAAAAACGAAAGTTATTTATCTTTTTATTAAAGTCCCTCCGTTCGTTAGGTTAGGAGGTTCTTGGTCATTATTTACACAGAATTTATCATGAATACTGACCAGAGACAGACGCGCGGGTTTCCTGCTGGAGCTGCCCGTGCAACAGGTCAGGAGCTGGGGTTGGATCAGTCGAAGCTCCCGCTGAACGCGACTGGGGTTCAAACTGAAGCTCCTGTGGAAATGTAGGTGAACCACGCCGAGCAGGGTTCCTCTTTGTAGGATTCTAAGCTCCTAGCCACAGCCCTGAACACGTTTTTGATGTTGTGGAGCAATTTAAAGCTTGGTGGTGCAGATAGAAACTTAACAATCCCGTCCGCCATTTTCCAAACCAATGCTGCGCCTCTGTAGCTTCTCCCACAAATCCGCGCATTCCAGTCAACACCTGAATGTCTTGCGTGCATTCAGCGGCTCTGCCGATCAAACACAAAGTAAACACGCGTGCATTCACTCGCGAGTTGCGCTTTATTTCCGCGCGAACCGCGTTCGATGTGAACGTACCTTTAAGCCCGAGAATCCCAGGTACCGGGGACTTGCCCCCTTGTGCAATACATTTCCGCTCATAGTTCACTAACCCTGAGAATGACCCTACACATATCACATACCGTTGTGCTCAGCGAAAACTCCTCTAAAAATCTAATTCAATTTCATATCCGTTCACCACAGCTCTAACGCCATGCAAATAAACAACAACATGTCCGGAGGATAATTCATGACCAAGCTTTTGTTTTGTGCTCTCTTAAAGCCACAGTATTCCCTGGCCCCTGCGGGGTTTCCCCTTAAAGCAGGGTTGCCAGGTCCCAGAAATATTTCCAGCCCAATGACAACTCAAAATCCGCCCAAATGGAATGAAAACTAGCCCAATTTTTCAGTGTCCAATCAGATTAGACAACGGCTGGATTCCCACAAAGGGCCTTAAAAAATTTATATAAGTTTAAGTTTAAAGTATTGGCCTTTTGTCTAACCCAAATTCTTAATATCACACATTGTGCTTTTTTAATACACAATCTCATACAATAAAGGTCAAATAAGAACATGTGCTCTCTGAATTTTTTTTGACCCTAGTCAGAAGTGCCTACTTGTACTTGTTCATCCACAGACAACCGAACCGACGCTTCTGACTACAACGCTCTCAAGGAGTGACGTGATGATGATGATGCTTGATTGGTTATGTCAAAAGCACATGTGGCGCGCGCGCCTATTTGCGTCTCGCAAGAAGCAGCGTTTGTTGCCAAGTATTCATTCCCGGGGATCAACACCCACTAATAAAAGGTTCCCTTTTATCTTTGTCCACAATTATTATTTATTATTATTATTTATTTTTTTGTGGCCGCGGTACATTATAAATGTAGCCCAAAAAAACGCAACCCGCAACTCCGTATTTTTTCCCGCAACTCCTTTTCTAAAATAGCCCAATTGTGCGGGAAAACCGCTACCCTGGCAACCATGCCTTAAAGCGACAGAACCCTACAGCCATTTTAAGGGTTTTTTGCAAAATAATTAACTTCCTTTTGATTTTGGAAAATCGCTGCAATTGACTTTTTTGTTTGTCTTGATCTGCAACATAAGTGTGGCAATTTTCAAGCATGTCCTTTAAACACAGTCTGAAATAGCAGTAAAAAACAGCAGAAAATGCTATATTGCATGCTGCCATTAGGTAGCGCTATAACTGACACTGTATTGCGCTCTATGAAATCCTTCAGACATGGACTCTTAACACGCATGACGAATTTTAACCTGATCAGACATTGCATTGCTGAGTTATTAACCACTTCCTGTTCAAAGAAAAAGTTCGACTTTCGAGGACTGCCATTCGCGCATCGTAAAATGAAGTCAAAAAAGCTTCGCAATTTAACATCCCATATGCCTTGAGAGAATACTGAACAACTTTGAAGATGAACAGATGAATTCTCTAGGAGGAGTTCGTTAAAGTACAAAGCCTGAAACTGTGCTCAATTTCATACAATAGTAAAAAATAACCGACTTCCTGTCGGTTTTGGAAACTGAATCCTATTGACTTTTTTGTTGGTCCTGATCCCTTACATAAGTGTAGTGATTTTCAAACATGTACTCGCAATACAGCCTGAAATACAAGTATAAAACAACAGAAAAGGGTCTATTACATGTTGCCACTAGGTGGCGCTATAACTGACACTGTATATTGCTATTTGCATTTGTTAAGATATTCACTCTTAACCTACATGGCGAATTTGAACTGGATCGGACATTGCTTGGCCGAGTTATAACAACTTCCTGTTTACGACAAAATTTCGACTTTGGATGACCGCTGTGCGCACATAGTTTATCGAAGTCAAAAAAGCTTCGCAATTTAACATCCCATATGCCTTAAGATAGTGCTGAACGAGTTTTGAGACGAACAGATGAAATCTCTAGGAGGAGTTCGTTAAAGTACGACGTGAGCAAAAATGGCCATTTTTAGAGGTTTTTGGGAAATAGCTGACTTCCTGTCGATTTTGGAAATGAGATCCCATTTACTTATATTTAAGTTTTAGTACCCTACACATGCGTGGCGAATTTCATTCGCCTACGACAAACTCATAGCGCATCATAAGCTACAACGCGTTAGGTGGCGCTCTAGAGTCATTTTACCACACCCGCTTTTCGAAACACAATTAGACGTGAATTTTCACCGGTTCTGATGTGTGTGCAAAATTTGGTGACTTTTTACGCATGTTTAGGCCCTCAAAAGTGCCCGCAAAAACACGTTAGAAGAAAAAAAATAATAATAATTAAAGCTGCAAGCAGCGATCAAGGGCTCGAGCACCTACGTCGCCATCGCCTCTCGGTGGCCAAGTAGTTACAATGCGCTCTACGACCGATCCTTAGTTAAAAGACGTATTCAAGCGAGATCTGTTCAACTAACCTAATGATACAGGCAATAAAACAAAATCCCATCTCAAAGCATCATGGCCCCCAGGCAACGCTAACGAGTCTAAATATTTACGAGTTGAAATATTTTTTGGGACAATATCCTGGTAACCTATGTCAAAATTGGTAAACTGCAGTTTTAAATGCTGTTCCACCTGTGATCACTTGGTGGCGCAATAACTGATGATTGGGGAAAGTTAATTTTTACAGCTTTAAGAGTCAAAAATAGAATTAAAACAAAAACACACACCAAAGCGTTTCTTTATCACCGCATTCATTATCTTATGCTGAGTCTAAAATTATCTTTATTTGTTTCTTAACTTTTGAAATGTTGCCAGATTATCTAAGAATTGTTAGATTATCACCCTCCAAAAATCTAGTTTCATAACTGTATTTCCCTGGGATATTATTTTTGATGAACTAAAACGAGTGGTAAACCAACAATTAATACCCATAAATAATAGTAAAGCACACCTGATATTAACTGTTAACCAGATGATCATCGTAAGAGCTAGTTTGATATAAGCATTGCAGCATCAATCTGTAGCTCTGTTCTGAACAATCTGCAGCTTTCTAAGCTGTGTTTTATTTGTCGCAGTCCAAACATCTGAACAATACTCCATGCATACATTTTTTTAAAGTAAGAGGTGAAAGAAAGAGCATTTTCTGGATACTGCAGTACCATTTGGCATGTCCTTGGTAATGCAGTCGATATGTTGTTACCATCCCTGCACATTATAGTGTTTAGAAACACACTGATAAAAACGTTGTATGGAGCTGCTGGTGTATACTTTGAAACAGGGCTGGAAACAGTACATTACACTGGCACTATATAAACAGGGACAGAAACATTATTCCATTGTGGAAATGATAGAACAATGATGGAACTGAGTCACTCTGAATAAAAACTAAATGTTTACCTGCCTTTCCTTTGCATTATTGGCACCTTGTTATACTGATATATTGTTATGCTGAAATAATGGACTTTATGTTATTGTTATCACCGGTGGAGCATGATCAGAATGTGCACATCTAACATGAATTTAGGTTCAATGGA